>BQNB010008841.1:0-88618 GCA_026074375.1 Tanacetum coccineum
TGTGGTTGCTGCATCAACTATTTGTACAGTCCTATCTATTACATGACTTCTCAAAAGACACTATAGAATAAGCCTTTCACATATTTATATTTTCATTTAGAAGCTTCCTTTTAAGTACCCACAAAACGTTACATTTTCTTATGTGGGATATAAAGAAACTAGCCAAACTTACAAGTTCCAACAATCCCCTACCAGGTTGGATAGTTTTCTGATACTCTAATAGGTTGTGTCACAAAAGTGTCATAACGATCAAACTTCCATTTACTAGAAGTATGTAAAGTGAAACTGATTCGATGGTGTCCTAAGGAATTAAACCACCGAATCTTAGTGATCTCACCTAACACGCTTCTACACACTTCCCATTGTAACCATCTCATTCTCAAACTGAGCGCGAATATGGCCATGAGCTTAAATCCTGTTTCATAACCCTCTAAGAGAGAAACCACAACTCTCTATTCAAGGCGGCACCACCTCTAGGTCATATAGGCAAAGCTACTCTAACGTCTTCGTTGCTAAGACGCCTCAAAAGCTTTGTTAAGAGAATAATCTCATCCTCATTCTCGGCAACGCCATGCTATCTTTGCTATACACGAGTCAATTTGTCGATAGCATCTTCTATCGATAAGTGACTTCGTTGTTACCCATTAAGCTCGAGAGGTAGGAGCACTACATTCAAGTTGGGTTTCCATCACTAACCGATTCATATGTGGTTTCAGACTCATGCCTCTAGCATCTCTCAATAAGTCTCTCGTCAGAGGCTTAAAGGAGAAATTTCGATAAATGACTATCTTGCTTATCGATCTCATCACAAACACTCACTAAGTCTATCTTCACAATCTTAGTCCGGTCACAGTCAAGTTTCTAGTTCACTTGACAAACGTTTCACTAATGGCCATACTCAGTTTTATCTAGAATTTCATAAACAACATAATATTGCGGTATTAAGTCTCTATTCCACTTAACCTCCTTTTATTGCTACGACTAGGCAAATAACACAACTTCCATTTTGAGGTGTAATTACACACTTGTTTCTTGCACATTCAAGAATCAACAGATTATGTGTATGAGTTTAATGATCCACCAACTTGTGAACTTTATGTATGTCTTTCTTGTGTATTTGTAATTGTTAGGAAATACAAGTCTGAAAGTCAAAGTACTGCCTGTACATTCAAGGTATTGTCTTTGTATTAAAGGAGAGTCAAAGTACTGCCGAAGATAAAGGATAATTAAAGGATAATTATGTATTTGTAATTTTAGATTGATTAGAATTAGTTTTCGTGTCAAACAAGAATTGTAAACTTACTAGGGTTATCCTTACGTCTATAAAAGGATCTCTAGGAAGGTATTAGAGACACACACAAAAGCATAGAGAGAAGAGTCTCAAAAATATTAGCTAAAGTATTAGAGTTTAGTATTGTATTAGGGATCTGAAACTTAGGCAGATTCAAAAGGGTTATAATAGAAATCGTTGGATAAACTATTATGTGTTCTTCTTGATACTATTAACTAGTTTCCGCATAGTTAATTGTATTACATCAGTGTTTCATTTTTATCGACTTGGATTTATTCAAGGAAGTAACATCCTTTACAGGCTAAAGGCTTATTATACTAAGGTATATCGATCCTATAATGTATACAACGATAATTGAATTAAACATGGTTCTTGATACAAGTTACTCGATGTCGATCTAATGATGATGATGATGATTAAGTGAAGCACTCTTGAAAAGTATGTTAAGATTATTGGAAAATGCCTTTGAGTGAAGCCCTAATCGTCTTTTGGGAGTGGTGTGGAATATGATATGTTAAATGACTGAATGGACTTGTATTTATAGGTATTGCTGGGTTCAACATTGTTACGGCGTAACACTAAGTGAGGACTTACGCCGTAACTCTTCTTATGCTTGAGATTCTTCACCAGATCTTGCTTAGTTACGACGTAAGTCAAACGATCCTCCTACGCCGTAACTCCTCCTGGTCCAACGGGTTTGTTGGTGCAACATTGACTAGGATCTCTTATATGTTTTAATGATGACAAATAAACATTCGCAAATTGTAAAATCACAAACGATAGCCAAAATCCGTAAAACCAGACTTTTACGTCTGGCGCGCTGGGCACGCGTCAGCGCATGGCCAACGCGCCACACGCGAAGTCCGTTTTACGGATTTTACAATTGTCGGCTTTCCTCTTACCCGACACATGTGGAAACTTCAATAAAGGCCTGTACATGATATTTGAGCATTTGGGAACACTCCAAATGAGGTTTAGACTTAAAGAGGAGCAAAAACGAATCCTCTTGTTTTTCTATAAAATGCCAACTCAAATCTTTTATCAAACGCCTCTAGCCAAGGCTGATACTTCTTTCTAAACCTAGTATGATCATATTTTCAACGTACCTACAAGCAAAATTATTCATTTGACCTTAATCCGGATTTACGTTGTTCCTAATCACGTAACGGGTTTTACTCCCTTATTGGTCAAACTAAGTCAAATGTCACTTTGCGTAAACGCATCCTTTCCCGCTAAGAGACATGCTTTACTTAAGATGCAAATCACTTAGCTTGTTTGCATCAAGATGATTAGTGATCAAATCCATTGTTGATTATCATGGATTAAAGTCTAAATGACTAATTGAGTTTCTTGTATTTGGAATTCAATTATACTTTGACTTTTCTCACTTCCTTACCCATACAAATGTTTTACAAACTCACATGTACAAGTTCACACTCCTTCTATACAACCCATTCTTCCTAATCACTTGTTTACCTTCTCACCCAACAAGTGATTTCATCTCTTCCACACACACTTCAAACACCTTCTTCCAAACAATCCCATAATCCCATATGCCCACTCTTTTCTCTCTTATTGGCAATGTGATTATAAACCCAAATCAATCCTTTGATTTCATCCTTATCTTCATCATCTTTACCTTCAAGCATAAACCACTCTACACATAAACCTTCACCAAATAAACCTCAAAACTTATCCTCAAAATGCCAATTCACATTCTCTTACACAATGCCTTCCTTGTACTTGTGGTACTTCTATGTTCCCTACATTCCAAACAATATATCCTATATATTTTCAAAACATTCTTCATCACATACTCACTATTCACCTTCTTTTCCAATGAATTCAAATTTCACACACACATACACACACACTTCTTCATTTTCACCCTTGATCAAGACATGTCATCAATCTAAGTTTCCACACTCTTCTCTTCTCAACCCTTGGATTGCTTCTCAAACAAACACAACAAACACACTTTCTATTCTACCCTTGATCAAGCCACCTCATCAATTCAAACTCTCTCATTCTCTTCACAACCATTAGATTGATCTCTCATCTTAAAAAAACACACTTACCCTCACAAACATACACTTCTCTCTCACAAAACAAACACACCCTTCTTATTACCCTTGATCTTGCCACTTAACCAAGTATACTCTTCACATCCTCACCCTCTATTTCAAACAAGATCAAGAGGCTCCTTTCCATCACATTATGTCACATCATGACAACTCAAACACAACTCATTCATCCTTATCCAACATGTGTTTGAAAGATTTGAAATTCAAAATTTAAATTCTCCCCCTTTCTCTCCAAGCAAAGAATATTCCAAGAATATTCTCTTGTACCCTAACTAGCTATTTCAGATCTTTAGTTGGATCCCAACTAAGCTAGTTAGACTTTGATGAATACCTAAACTACCCCTTTCCGATAATTCTTTTCTCTCTTTACTTTATCGGATAAGCAAAACACTTTTAATACTTCACAAACGCTTTTATCAAATGGATATTTGAGTTGGTTGACCTTGAGTGTAAGAATGATTGATGTAACACCCCCAAAATATGTCGCCTCAGAATGGTAACCGGGGGCATTACTTCATAATACATAAGCACAAGATAGATAAAGAACGACCTCTATATGAGTCAAAGATAGTGTTTGATTTCATTTCAAAGTTTGTACAAAAGCACCATGCTTCAAGAGTTCACTAGTATGAAAACGTAAAGATTTTAATACATAACTAAATGTTCAAAAGTAATGCAGTAAATCTTTCGTGATGTGAGACAGCAAAATGTGACTCATATATGATGCTCCAAAACGCTATCCAATTAGCAAGCAGTTACTGACCTGAGAAAAAAACATGCTTTAAAACGTCAACATAAAGTTGGTGAATTCATAGGTTTATGTAAGTATAAATGTAGGACCGCAAGAGTTTAATGTGTGAAATAATGTAACACATACAAAATCAAAAAATGAAATTATGATTGCCCTAAGCTCATGACACTGAAGCTACAACTATGTATGTGTGCATATTTATGCACTAATGTACCCGTGTAGATGTTCAACCCACAACATCCAAAATCCGATATGGTATACGTCCGTTTGACAAGTAAGCATGACTTACTCGGACGAGGATGTCAATCCCAAATAGATCTATTTATAACACACGCGCTTACACAAAGTAATTAACAGTTCATGATATTGGGCCTAATGGGTTATCGCTACTTAGGCAACTCGTAATATGTTTAAAAGAGTACTTGCGTCCAAATGTAAAACAAGGCATGTATCTCACCCCGAGATTTGTAAAGTATTGTTGAACAAGTAAAGTGGGGCTATAAACTCACCTTAAGTGATGTAATTGATTTTTAGATAAATCAACAAGGAATGTCGTCGCAAAGGACCAGTATGCAACCTATTTAATTATAGGTCGATTTAGAATGACGCATGAAAACATAGAACAATGCACTATATTTTATCTTGTTATATCACCACCTAATAGTTTTAGACTTAGCTTATAAATCAAAATAATGATTTCGTTAAGTTTACCACTTTTATTGTTTTTACAATGACAATATATATATATATATAGTCCGATTAATTTATAAAATTTAAAACGCGTATAAATATTATATAAGTGATACTATATTATTTCTTAAGGTTTTTATAGTCTAAACGGACCCGAAAATGTCTGAAAACCCAAATTACTATTCCTAACAGCTTTCTTAACTTGTGAATAGTGTGCAGGAAATTTCATGTCATTGTCCGAAAAATAGTCCAAGTTTGATTTAGATTATCTCTTCCGTTATACACTTTTGGGCTTCAAAACTTGCGTTACTTTATCGAAAAATCATTCTGAGCAAGTTTCTAGTTTAATACTTAAGCCGGTTCGGAATCAAAAATGGTTAATAACACAAAATATAAATCTGCCAGATTATGCCAAAAGACTATTTTTGTCGGTATTGTTTCAAATTTTGTTTTGACCATAACTTCTTCGTTTTACATCCGTTTTTCGAGTTCTTTATGTCCACGGATTCGTATTAAGATGAACTAACATATTTTTAAGGTTTTAAGTCACCGAAAAGTCCATACCCTTCTGTTTAAAACCAACAGTCCTTAGGGGCATTTTACACACTTCAAAACTATAATTTTAACCTCATTTTTACAAAACAACAACCTCTAATCTAACCACTTCAACCTCTTCCACAATCAACAAATCCAAACTAACCTAATCCCATCTAACACTTCACAATATAATAAAATAACTTATATAATCAAATAAGCTAGATTATAAGTAATAAACTTGACAACATGTTTAATAATCATAAGTATGTAGTGTTCTTGATTTCTTTGCAAACATTTATAAAAGTCTACTAGTTGGTGATATAACTTAATAATCATGATGTTCATGCACATAAATATATTATGTAAGTATGGAATCATGTATAAACATAATCAAAATGTATGAAAATCCAAAGAGTAAAAGGGTATGCTTACAAAGCTTATGATCAAAAGAAACCATAGTCTTTGATTTTAACCCAAAAACCTTATCAAAATCCCAATCTTGATTTATGAAACCCTAACTTAAATCTTGAAAAACCCTTGCTTAAACTTGAAACCCTAACTTGGAAATCAACTTAGAACACCTTAGATAATACCCTTGATCACACTAGTATACTTGAAATATCAAGAAAATGGAAACTATGAAATTTTTATGGCTTATTTTTGGAGCCGTGAGCTTATATGGAGAGAAAGAGAGAGTTTTGATTTTTTTGTAAGTGATAAGTGTATGAGAAAGGCTTGTTGCAAGTATCCTTTTATAATGGAAATATCTAGGGACAAAATCTCATTCAATCTATTAATTTTAGGGAGGGGGTGTGGTTTGTAAGTGATTGGAATGGGAGGGGAGTGGTATTGTGTAAGAGTTAGCTAGATGTGTAAGAAAGTGGTTAGTTGCTAGGAAATTTGAGCACATGGTTTAATCTAAGCAAAACTTGGTATTGTTTTGAGTTGTATGTATATATAACCGGCCATGGTAGTGAATATGGGTAAGAATTATATAAATTTTGGGTATCAGATATAATTCTGGGTATTTGGTTAAGTGTAGAAAGGTGGTATAGTTTACATGCATGCATGAAACTAAATATTGCGAAACGTAAACGTTTTACGTAAGGTATGAAATAAAATAAAAAAAGTTATAAATTATCTTTGTAATAATTATATAACACTTGTTTGACGTAAACTTTTATTTGTTTGATGCCGGTTTACGTTAATTGTTGATTTTCAGTTTATGCGATTTAACTTAACGGTTGAAATTAAAAGTAAACGCGTAAATGCCCAAAGTAAATAGTTGAGAGTTTATTGACATAAAATGACCTAAAATTGTGGATTGTCACAGTCTTCCTCTGTTAAAAGAGCTTTGTCCCCAAAGCTTAAGCCGTGGTATTTGACGAAGGTGCAGGGTTGGCGACAAGGTGCAGATACTTCTTCTGAAATTGATCCTCGCGTTCCCACGTAAACTCTGGGCATCTCCTAGAGTTCCATCGAACCTTGATGATATGAATGCGGCTTTGCTTCAACCACTTGACCTCTCGGTCCATAATTTCCACGGGTTTTTCTACAAAATGTAACTTGATGTCAATATGCATCTCATCCAACGGAATTACGAGTGATTCGTCGGACAAGCACTTCTTCAAATTAGACACGTTGAAAGTTGTATGATCCTGCTTATTGTTAAGGAAGTTAGAACTATAAGCATGGTTATTCTTTTCGCTAAACAATTGAAAGGATAACCTTTTCCAAGGTGAAACCTTCAACATGACTTTATCTCCCACTTGAAATTCTAAAGGCTTACGCCTTACATCGGTGTAACTCTTTTGACGATCACGCATGGCTTGAATTCTGCTTTTAATTTGCACGATCTTTTCGGTAGTTTCATGAACAACTTCTGGGCCAGTAAGCTGAACAACTCCGACCTCGGCCCAACAAATAGGTGATCGACACTTGCGACCATAGAGTGCTTCAAATGGTGCAGCCTTAATGCTAGTATGATAACTGTTGTTGTAGGAGAACTCTACTAGCGGTAAATGCTTATCCCAACCATTTCCAAAATCTATTACGTAAGCGCGTAACATGTCTTCCAGGGTTTGAATGGTTCTCTCACTTTGATCATCAGTCCGCGGATGGTAAGCCGTACTCATATCCAAACGAGTACCCAAAGCTTTCTACGGTCAAAGATGATAGAGACCGACACTCCATGCTTTGAGACCACTTCTTTCAAGTATACTCTCGTCAGTCTCTCTATCGAATAATTCTCCTTCATTGGTAAAAAGTGAGCAGACTTGGTAAGACGATCAACAATTACCCAAATGGTATCGTAACCACTTGACGTCTTAGGTAGCTTTGTGATAAAATCCATAGTGATTTTCTCCCATTTCCATTGAGGTATCTCAGGTTGTACCAACAAACCAGATGGTTTTTGGTGTTCAGCTTTGACCTTTGAGCATGTCAAACACTTGCTGACGTAGGTGGCAATATCTGCTTTCATGTTGGGCCACCAATATAATTTCTTCAAGTCATGGTACATCTTGTCAAAACCCGGATGGATTGAATACTTCGACTTATGCGACTCGTGCATAACTAAATCCCTTAAGTCGCCAAAGCATGGTAACCAACTTCTGTTCTCCAAACATAACGTGCCATCTGCACGGGGTTCAAGTTTCTTGATCATACCTCCTAAGTCTTTAGTGTTGATATTTTCAGCTTTCCTTGCTTCGGATTGAGCGTTCAAAATTTGCACAGGAAGATTCAAACCAATAGTCATAACTAAGGCTCGAACTCGTAATGGCTTGATCCTTTCTTTTCAGCTCAAAGCATCTGCCACTACATTCGCCTTTCCTGGGTGATAACGAATTTCACAATCGTAATCACTAAGCAACTCCAACCACCGTCGTTGTCTCATGTTCAACTCCTTATGATCAAGGATATGTTGCAAGCTTTTGTGATCAGTGAACACGGTACACTTTGTGCCATACAAGTAGTGTCTCCAAATCTTTAGAGCGAACACTAAAGCTCCTAACTCCAAGTCATGAGTTGTATAATTCTTTTCATGAATCTTTAGTTGTCGAGAAGCGTAAGCTATAACCTTCTCTTTTTGCATTAACACATCACCCAAACCTTTATGCGAAGCATCACAATAAACTACAAAGTTATCGGTTCCTTCGGGCAAAGCCAAAATTGGCGCGCTACATAATTTTTGTAGAATATAAGTACTCTTTAAACACACCTATAATAATGTAGAAATCTAGAGAGGGAAAGAGAGTAGGAGGTTGTTTCTAGTGAGAGAAAGTGAAAGAGAATAATATAACTATGTGTGAATAATGAAACAACCAACCAACCAACCAACCAACACCCTTTCCATCACATGGAAAGGGTATATATACTATGATATGGCCGGTTAGTAAGGCCTTGTCCATGGGCTTTTCCTTAACTAGCCTATCTAGTTTCCAAATATTACTTAACGAGCTATCTAACAATATAATGGAAGTAACCGATACTTTTCGTATTCCTAACAATCTCCCCCTAAGGGAGGTCACTCTATTTTACAAAAACTTAAACCTAGCATACTATGTTTTGTCTTCAGTCTTGTGCTCGCAGATTAAAAATACTTCAGACTAAAGATACTTTCACATTAAAAACTGATTAAACTAAATGTAAACAAGGCAATTATCGACTACCGGGTGATTAAATCGTAGTTAAAACCTGGGAAAAATTACAAAAATAAAGTGTAAAATTAATTTTCAAATTTAAATAAAATTAAAAAATATTCTAACTAAAAAGAAAATGTTAAAAAATTTTCAAAACGGAGTTCAAAAACGAACAAAACGGTATAAGAACGACTAAATTCAGGGCTCGTAAAGGGCCCGGAACTGAGTTTTTAGCATAAATTACCCTACATAAGGTTTATTATTTTTTAAGTATAAAAACTAACTGTAAATAAAAATTTATTAAAAAGAAAAATATTTTTTTGTTAACTTTTAGTATTTTTTATGAATTTCACGGAAGCTCTTTACAAAAGGGGGAAAACCTAAAATCTTTAAAAATAACCCTACGGAAAATTTTTCACTTCTAAACTACTCTACGGGTCAAATAACGAAGAATGAAAAAGACTAGACCGAAAACGGAGTTCGTTTGACCCAAAAACGAGTCAAAACAAAAACCCGTACCCGGACCCGTTCTTTAAAAGAGAGAAAGTTATAAAAATGACCCTACGAAAACTTTTATATTTTTCCTACAAACTAGATGACAAAAGAAAATTTTCTAAAAAAGCAAAATATTTTTTTGATAATTTTTGTATTTATTATGAATTAAATAAACTTTTAACTAAATTAAATTATAAAAAATATTAAACGTTTACAAAAAATTCTGAAAAATTTACACAAAATACTAGACACTCTAATGGTCCTACGAAAAATAAGAAACGAAAATAAGCTACAAAAATAAGCCCGAAAATAAGCTTGTACAGCTTATTGGCTTATTGGCCAAAACAACCTTAAATAAATAGGCCCTTGAGTCTTTAACGAAAAAGACCCAAGGGCGCAGTGGTAAGTGTGTTAGTGAAAGGGGGTTTGTATCGAGAGGTCCCGGGTTCGAGTCTTGCTCACCCGGCCTCTTGTCTTTCCCCCTTTTTTATTTTTTTCTAAAAGTCTAGGGTAGAAAGTGTACAAAATGAAACTAAAGGATAGGCGGGAAAAGTTTTGGGAATTTACACTACTATGAAAATGACTAACCTTGAACTTTGGAAAATGTACCAAACACACCTCGCGACATAGCTTATTTTTAGCTTATAAAAAAAATGAGTTTTAGCAAAAACTTAAAACTAAAAAGTTATAAAAGAGCTTGTTCTCCACAACATTAACAAAGGCAACTTGGACTTTTGTGTTCTAAATAAGCTAGAAAATGAGCTTGTTTTGGGCAGAATACCAAATAAGCCTAAACAGCTTATTGGCTTTTTGCTTGAGCTAAAAAGCTCAAGATAAGCTGAAAAGTGATGAGACTAATCAAACTATGCTTTATCTACTTATTTTAACTAAATGTAGGTAAAAATAAGCTCTAAAATAAGCCAAACAGAAATAAGTAAATTGTCGTTATATAAAAAAAAGAGAAAAGGCTACTTTAGCTAACTTTTAAGATAATCTAGAAAGGGGAGATATGATATACTACTTTGGGGGCTTAAAGAACAATTATTAAGCTACAATAAAAAGCTAAAACACCTAAGTGCTTAATAGATAAATAAGCTGGAAAAAGGTGCTGAACTTGGGTGCTCAGCACCAGGGGACAAACAGCAGTGGGTATGAGGGAGTTTTTGGCTTATTAAAATAAGACAGCGTGCTGTTTTACCCCAAAACAAGTGAAAACAGATTTAAAGGGATGGAAATGAGCTTAAGATCTTAAAGCTTAATGCTAAAAAGCTCAATAAGTGCTGAATTTGTTGTTAAATAGGAGGTTCTAAAAAAAAATTGCAAAAGACAAATTTTGACTTAAAACTTGGTCAAACCAAAGGGACTAGCAACATGTGGTGTTTTATTTGGCTAAACACACAACAATTGCTCACAAATAATTGACTTAAGCTGCATAAGCAGCTTGAGCCCTTAAGCTCATTTTGGGCCTTTGTAGCTTTTTGAAGAAACTCAAAGGGTTCTTTAATAACTATTTTTTTTTACTTATAACTCTGGGATTTACTAAACAAATGACCCTACACACTCAGCCAAAAGTGCTGCGTGCATATGACCCATAACCAACCCTATTATGAACCTTTTTGGCAGTGTACCCAAATCACTCCCTTAATTGTTATAAAAAAACAATTTTTCTTGACTGATTTTATGAAAGGGAAGCTTAAGAAATGTGCTTATAAGTGGTGTTTAACTTATTTTAAGACATTCTTATATAGAATAAACAGATTTAAAGAGCTTAAATAAAGCTTTGAATTTTTAGCAAATGCAAAATTTCAAAGAAACTCTTAACTTTTATTAAACTGAAAGTATTACAACATAAACCTTAAATAAGCTGAATACAACAATGTTAAAGCAAACTTAAGCAAATTTTACACTAAGAAAAGTAAAAACAAGATAAAAAATATGGTGTGGTTATTCGGCTTGTGTTTTCTTGAATTTATATAAGCCTCAAGTCTTCACAGCTTCTTTCTTTGTGTTTCTTGTGTGAGTTGAAGCCTCAGCAACAAATCCTAGCCCTTTGATCCTTTTTGTGTTACTTTTAAAGCCATATCCACCATTGATGTTTCTCGGGTTGAGGGGGATTGCCAACTTGGCAGGTTTAAGAGGTTAGTGGGTGGTGGGAATGGGTTTAACCGGGTAAAGGATGGGTTGGGTAAAAGGATTAGGTGTATCATGTGATGGTGGGGGAATTGAGGAGGTGGCGGGAAAGGGTTAGGGAAGAGAGCCCGGGATTGGCTGTTATAATTTGAAAGTTCCAATTGCCCAAGAAGAAACCCCCAACTTTCTTTCACTTGCCACTTCTGTTTGTCCCCTTTTTTTTTAGTTATAAACAAGTTTAAACAATTTCTTTTTTTAGTTATAAACAAGTTTAAACAATGGCAAAAGTGACCCTTGTGTATTACACAAAAGGAATTAAAGAAAAAATGAACAAATGACAGATTCGGCCCTTGTGTTTTATAAAGAGAAATTAGTTTTGTAAAATTGCAAATTCAGTCCCTCTCATGTTTAAAACACTTTTCTTTTATAAAACAATTTTCAGAATTGACAATTTAAGTCCCTAAGGTTTTATAAAAATTGTTTTTGGGCCAGGGTCTGGGCTTGGGTTATGTATTGGGCCCAACTGGGTGTGCTTGGGCCCAATAAGGGTTTGTGGGCTTGTATTGGGCCCAATTAAGTGTGTCTGGGCCCAATAAGGTTTAGGCTTATGTTATTGGGCTTTTTAAGGCCCAATAAGGTTTGGGTGGGTTTTGTGTGTACAATGGCTGAGATTGGCTTGTTCAAGGGCTAGGATCGGGCCTTCAAAGTCTTCATAGTCTCTGTTAATATACTATTGGGCTTTCCCGGCCCATCAGATGGGTTGAGATTGCATCCAATAGTATTCTTCAATTACGGCTCCGGTTTTGACTGTTAATTTGTTGAGTTGACTTTTGACTTTGACTTTTCTGGTCTTTGGCTTTGCTCAGGTTTTGTACTGTTTGATCTGTTGAGTTGACTTGACTTTGCTTTTCTGGTCTTTTGGCTTTGTCCTTCACAGCTTTTCCATTCCGTGCCTGGTTTTGTCGTTTTGGCTTTGTTTTTCGTCCTTTTCTTGGTTATCCGTTCCCTGCACTATTATTATACGCAAAAACAAGCGTATCTTTGGCATTTTAAGTCCGTTTTTGGTTATTTCAGCTCGTTTTTAAAGGTAAAAGGTATGTGTATTTAAGCACATACCAAAATCCCCCATACTAAGGTATTGCCGTGTCCTCACGCAATGCTATGAAGTAAGCATTTACGAAAACTAAGACTCTTGACCCCCTCCGACTAATAACTTTGAAAATAAGGTGGCAAAGTGGTTTGTCAAACGGACAGAATCAATAGCTTCGACAAATTCGACAATTCCCGATTAACACCATTATTTTGTATGTACATTGACTACTCTAATTTTTTTGGATTTTTGAATGGTTTGTCTTTCTTATTTAACTCACAATGGGATCATAGAGTGAGAAACGTCCATAAAATAATCTACGGATGTCCTGTCGGATAAATTTCATCGTCCCCGATTTTTCACTAGTCTTAAGCCAAGCAATTAAACGAGATCATTGTCGATATAAGTTTAGGTGTAAAGCCCTCATACTTATGACTTGTGAACTTTTGAACTCCCGACATGGATAAATGATTACGTGTGTGTGCTCGATTTAACTCAACCATAGATCAACTTATTCTCATAGTCACAAAATGAATCGTGACTCAAAGCAACATTTTATTAAGACTTTGCAACTTGATTTTATAGAACTTCAAATTTTTTTTTTTTTTTTTTTTTTTTTTTTTAAAACTAGGAATGCGTTGCTTAGTTTGAACACCTACCTAGGCCTCGCTCCCTAGTAGGATATCACAACCAACGACCGGTGTTCTTAGTTTGAAAACCCACCCCGTTGCTAGCGTAGTGGGAAATCACATCAACACCTTCTTCCTAATATGGCTAAGAATCGGTGTCTTAGTTTGAACCCTCACCTAGACCTTTCTTCCAAGTGAGATATCACAACACACCAAATTCCTAGAAGTAAAGACGTCTTAGTTTGAACCCCCACCTCGTGGTTAGCGGAGTGGGATATCACGACACATCTTTTACTAGCTCCATATGATCAAATGTATGCTTCATTGGCATAATTACAATATTCATGCATTTTTGCATTCATACTTCATTCATTGCTTCTTTGGCATTTTATCTTTCAAAACCTTGCTTTTAAAGAATCAAGTTACAAATTTGAAGCTTTTTCTGAAAACATCGATTGACTTAGTTGAACAAGCACGTGTGATTAGGTGGATTAGAAGCTTATGGGAGAAAAAGAACACAAGTTATTCATATAAGTTTTGAGACGAATCTTGCTTAACACATAAACTTATATTCAACTCTATCACTTCTTGTTCTTCATCTCGTGAAAGCTTAGCCTACAATTGAGGAACTAGCTAGGGCTCAACACGCCCGATCGAGTCAAAAATTATTCTCATTCTACCCATTAGGAAAGTCGAAACTGTAATAAAACACTTATTTTATTTTTGAAAATTCTTAATTTTTTTTTTTTCATTTTTTTGGTATTTTTGCAAAATTTGGTGGTAGAAACGGGATTACGTGATAACAACGGCTGCAGGCAAAAATCAAATCGAAGATCCCCCCATACTAGAATGAAACATTGTCCTCAATGTTTTACGAAGGGTCTCTACGCAAATCCTAAGCCGTTTATTAAGTATGCTTAAAGATAAACGTTAGTCGATAAGATTTGGATATCGGATTCCCAAAATAAAGCTGAGGATTTGAAGCTCTTGTGATCGAAGGACAAAACCGCGAGCACGAGAGGCTTCAAAATCCGGGCAATCCTGGACAATACAGCACAAAACACAAAACATAGAAAAGGAAAGAGGCAAGCCTCCTCACAACAAAAAACACTTATTAGCAAATAGAAAGAAGATAAAATGGATAAGCATGGGTTGCCACCCACGAAGCGCCTTGTTTTTGTTAACCGAGTCACAAGCTCGACTCGACCCCGAATTCATTGGTCCATGGGGGAGCAAGTGGAAGATAAAATCTCCATCGGACTTTCATTCAAGTGGTTTGGATAAACATTGAATTTTATGAAAGTTCCACTCCGATGAGATATACCCGGCATAAAAGAATGATAAATGGAGATGCCGGGGTCAAAAATGGTATCTTCATTCCCACAGGAGAGAAGATATGGAGGAGCAACTGGATACGTGAGAAAAGGAAGAAAGATCCATACAATATAAGCGAAGAGAGGTTCACTTAAAAGTATGAAATCCAGATTAAGGGTGGGATGGGTGGGTAAAACATTAGGCACATGAACTCTTGGTTCTCTTGTTGGGAAAATATCCTCCACCACATCCATAGTGAAATCGCCCAGCTCGGGCTCATTCTTAAAGCAGAAACAATCATACTCCGGTGGAGATATGATGTGAGCAAGTTCATCGGCGAACTCCTCATGATAAAAATCACTCCTATCGGCAGGAGGAAATGGATTGATCGAAAGATCAAAGATGAACGAATCATATTGAGAAAAATCAGCATGAGTAGTGGTACTGCCACTACTCTTTTCTTTAATATGATCGTCATCAGAATAGAAAGCTTCATAATCCGGAAGAGAATAATCAGAACGGGTAGTGGTACTGCCACTACTATTCTCTTCCAAATCAAAGCAGAAAGTTTCAGATTCGGGTGAAGAATTATCAAAGGTGTTAGTCTCCTCCAAGAAAAGGTTAAGAGATGTGGAGGAAGACTTGGTCATAACATCGGAAGATGGAGCGGGATTATCTTTTAATGCTTCGATGTTAGCAATAAGAAGATTGACATTCAACAATTTTTCACGAAGGATATCGTCTTTGATTGTTAGAAGAATATCGGTATCAATCCCTCCAACTTCCGGGATAACAATCTCTACCACCTCTAAGCTGACGATCTCAGCATCGGGAGGTGATGCATCGACATAATCGATGTTCTCATAAGAATCGTCATCACTCGAAGAATAATCATTGTTGGAATCGATGATAGTCTCAGAATGTTCTTTGAAAGCTTCAAGAGAAAAAGCACATCACACATATTAATCTGGGAATGACCCTTGGACTCACTTGGGATTTGGACAAGGTCCTCAACACTATACTTTATTACTTCGTCCGATTCCGTTGCCAGAATAGTGTCGAGATGCTCATCCTCCATTTTGAGAGAGTTAATGGGCTCCTCGGTTGATAAAACGGGTGTGATTGCAATAGTATCGTCCTCGTAATCATCAAAGTAGAAGCCAAGACTATTCAACTCGACTATAATATACCAGCCACTCCCTCACTTATATTTTGCACATCTTCAAGAAGTTTACGAATCAATTCTTGTATATCTTCTGGAGGATGTTGCTTTTCTCTATGCTTAATTTCGAAAAATTTCTCCCAAGCTAGCAATAAAACCTTTGGCGTTCCTCTAAAAGATATACGATTAAATTTATTTAAAAAGTTTTCTATAGAAATCATTAAGTCTTCTTTAGCTTGCAAAATTTCCACACTTGTTTGTTGAGGAGATTGATGAATGACGGGATACTGCGGGGGTTGAACTTGGTCAAAACCGAAAGAATTAGAATCATAGCACGGATTAGGTTTGTAATAATAATCTTCATTCATTGGTTGACATTGGTAAGTTTTATGAGGACCCCGACAATTTTCACAACAAAGATATTGTTGTTGAAAACTTTGAAAATTTTATGGGAAATTAAAGCCTTGATTGTAACACGGTTCCGGATAGATAAACAAAACTTGGGGTGGACAATCATAACCATAATAAGCATCGTTCCCACAAAACTCATAAGAATACGTCAGAGGTTACGGAGGTGGGCTAGGAGAATCATCCACAAAATTGGAATCATTAGTGAACGAATTTTCATCTCCGGAATAGCATGTCGGGTGAACACTTGGCAAAGTCTGTGGGAGCTCATTAATGGTTTGATTGTTGCATGGTTCCGGGTTATAGATAATACTAACTTCGCGGATCAATTATAGCAATAGAAGAACCTTTCCCACAAGACTCGCAAGTACATCGTTGACAAAAGATATCGTCAGACGAATCACCACACCCGTAACAACAATGATCAATGTGTGGAGGATTTTGTGAAGAATTTTTACCGGGGTCTTGATTGAAAACGAATGGCTCTTGAGGCACACTAATAACGTTAGTGTTACATTAGATACTCGAAAAAAAGAAAAAGAATGTCTTGGAAGTCTTGGAAAACTTCCTCTAATTTCTTTCGAATTAGAGCACATTGTTGACAATATAGACCTTTAACCGGGTCTCCACAAGTAGGACACTTTGGACGGGATCGTTGAGATGAATTTTTATTACTTGAATCACAAATGAAGCAAAACCCTTTACTAAGTCCAGATCCACACCTCATGCAAGTACACCGTTTACAATGTTCATGTTCTTCTAACAGATCTTTACAATGGAAACAATGACGTTGATTTAACAAAGATGTTTGGGTTTGTGAAGGTGAGTCGGGGGTTTCATCATAAGAAATCGGATTAGGATCACGAACAAACTTGTCAACGGAACCCACATTAGAACAATAATAGTCTGTAGTGTACAAAGCTCCACAAGACGAGCATTCTTTAATCGTGTAAAGGGGATTTAAACGATAGTCAGACTGAGCCATAAAATAAACAATATAGGTGGGTTAAGAAAAGAATTAAATGAAAGAAGAAAAAGAAGATTATTTTTGGGTTTTTAGGTTTTTTAAACAATTCATTTTATTAAAGGACAAAATAAGATAAGACAACTTAAACCAATTAATCAACAAGCTTCACGGTAGCTCTTTAAAAGAAAAATGCACAAAGGAGCGGGGGAGCGAGAAAGCGCGAAGCTATTAAAAACCATCTCCTTTCGGGTCGTAGTTCCTCAGAACAACCCACCTTAGTACCCCCTCTTATAGTTTGTAATCAATAAAGGAGACCGTACCTCGTAGTGACACAAAACGGCGTCTCAAAAACTGATTGAATCTGATTATACCCTTTAAAATATAAATATAAATATAAATATATAAAATACTTATAAATGTAAATATATAACAAGGATAATAAAAAAATCTCAATTATAGTAAACCGGGAGTAACATTCCGGGTCGTTATCCCAACGAGAATGAATATTGAAAGTCGAGAGCGTTTTTGAAATCGAATGATTGAATGGACCAATATTATATTGGATTTATAAAGCTACAGGAAAATAAATTGCAACCACCTCAAAAACAAATAAGGGCAAAACCAAATGTTAAACTAAAAAAAACGTTAACGGGAATTTAATAAAACGCTACAAATAAGCAAGTAAACTAACATTAAACCCTAAATGATTTTCTAAACTTTTTCTAATCCTAATTAACTAGATAATAAGTAAAAGCTAAGGAAATTCTAAAACGAGGGGGTTTAAACGAGAACGAAATCCCGTTCTTTAAAAAGTGAACTTTCAAAATATTAACCCTACGAAAGTAAATTTTAAACCTAAGCCTAAAATATGATAAAAGAAAATTTTATAAAAAGAATTTTATTTTTTTGATTATTTTTCTATTTTTTATAATTTTTTAAAGTTTCAAACAAAATTAAATGATTAAAAATACAAACTACTCAAAAATTTCTAGAAAATTTCTAAAAGTATTAAAGTAAACTGATTTAATAAAAATCTAACTAAAATTATCTCGGGAAATAAGTCTAAAAGCTAAAAAATAACCTACTGCTTATAATTTAAAAGGAAAACAGAAAATGTGGTATAAAAGAAAACTAAGGGGAATTTGTTTTTGAAAAAGACCCCAATGGCGCAGCTTGTGATTGTTGCAACAAGGAGTGTGTTGTGTAAGGCAAGATTCCACAGGTTCGAACTGTGACTTTTGTTTTTATTTTTTTATTTTTGAAACATTTAAAAATAAGCTTATAGAGAATATGAGAATAAGCAAATTTCTAAAAGAACGTTTATGAAAACTAGAAAATAAGCTAGAAAATGACTTTAAAAGCTAACAGAAACACATAAAACTCCTTTTTGAACTTAAAACTTAAGCAACTAACAAGATTAAATAAGCTAAGTCCTAAGCTAAATAAGCTACTACTAAACTAAAACTTAACCTAATAAGCTAATCTAAACTAGAAATAAGCAGAAAGAATAAGCTATAAGCTAAAAATCCTAAAAAACTCTTATACTAAAACTGGTAACAAACAGACAAACAACAACTTTTGAGCTTAATTTTAGATAAGCAAAAAGAACCTTAATGAAAACTACTTAAACCGCTTAAAGACTGGCCAATAAGCTACTTAAAACTATAAACAAAATACATTTTGAAATTCAAATAAGCTCTGAAAAAGTTAAGTGAAAAAGCTACTTATGCTGATTTTTTTATGTTTTTGGTTTCTTAAGAAAAAAAAAAAAGACTAATTAAGCTAAAACCTAACCGTAATAAGCTATGAACTCTAAATATCAACCTAATAAGCTAGTTAAGACAGAAACTAAACAAAAACTTATGGCAATAAGCTAAAAATCACAAAAAAGCACTTTGATACAATTGATACCCCAAACATTCCCTGAAGGGTACTTTTGACTTAATAATTCAATAACTAAAGGATCCTTATGACTTTTGCTTTATTAACCTAAAAAGAGCACCTAAATTACTACTTAAAACAATAATGAAAAACATTTTGAAATTTAAATGAACAATGAAAATTCTAAATGAAAACTGCTTATTAACTTAGTAGGAGCTGAGAATGTTTTTGATTTTTAAAAGACAAATTACTAATTTTAAGCTTAAAGACAGATTACTAAATGAATTTTTTAGAACAAAATAAGCTAAAACATATTGAATATGACCTAAGATCTACTTGTGTTCTAAAAATCAAATCCTATTAACTATTTCTACCCTCTGAAATTTGAGATTGAAAAGTGCTGTTTGTCTATTTTCCTTATCTGATGTAGTTTTGCACAAAATATGAACCAAATCCAAATTCCAACAAGTGCAAGCTTAAGGCTTGTGAACACATCTTTAAAAACACTAATAAAGAAAAAATACATAGCAATGAAAACAACTTCAAACCTTATGAGCTAAAATGATTATGCTACTTGATATGTCGCTAACAAACTTAACCACTAGAACTAGAACCAAATATCTAACTTGTTAAACATATTCAAAACAACAAATCCTAACCTCAAAACCTCTTTAAAAGTTTGGAGTTAAAATATAAAGGACTTAAAAGCCTTGACAACACTAACTAAGTTAATAAAGAAAAATAAGCGCTTCGTGGGTGCAACCCATGCTTAACCTTAGTAAGTAGTATATAGTAAATAATTGTGAAGAAAGGTGTGATAGTGAAGAGTGTGAAGTCCCAAACCGAATAATCTATGTAGCCTGCTAAGGTGATAGAGCCAACTTGTAATAAATACAGATTGACTATAGAGAATCACTGACTATGAATACTTATTGTATATGCGGAATCTACACAATAGTATTAAGAAGAATAATGAATAAACTAAACTTTGATTTCTATTAATCTGTTAAAGTGATTACAGATTACTAACTATGAGATGTATATTGAATTGATATCTCTAACTATGCCATGCGGGTTCCTTTTATAGACCAAGGATAAACCCTAACAGACTTACAAAACGCATAAAAGATAATACATATCTTTTCCTATAATATCTCATACATATCTCTTAAACGGTACTAACTATTTTCTACTAACGGTACTAACTAACTAAGCAGTACTTAACACTTTGTACTATCAGTACTAACTATAACTATCGATACTAAGTATTATCACTAACGGTACTAAGTCATGAATGAATAATTCCCAACAATCCTCCCCTAAACATGATTTTGAACTCTTTTAATTTCATGTTTCTTTAGGTTTATCTTCTTAAGTTCTTGGAGGATGTATCCAAACACTTTAACACATCTTGATCTTGATCTTTAATAATTTTTCCATCTTTATCAGCAACTTTGTGTTTTCAGCAACACTGCAACATCTTTTTAGCAACAATCCAACTAAGTTGGCTTTATAGTTTTTGGCAAACTACCAGCCATAAACGGATTTGATGTTCCTTTACCAGTAGCCGTTTGCTTTGGGACAGTTAACTCTTTATTTCAAAATATGGTGAGTTAATTACCATACAGTTTTTGGTAAACTGTCAACCATCAACGGAATTGATTTGTCTTTACCAAATACCGTTTGCTTTTGGACTAGCCAATGCTTCATTTCCATAACATGGTGCATTGATAAACCATATAGTTTTTAGCAAACTATCAGCTATCAACAATGTATGAGTTAGTTGGCTTTACCAGAACTGTTTGATCTTGGACTAGCCAACACTTCACCATGAAGCGAAGGTGAGATGAAAACCCTACATATATTGGTAAATTGTCAACCATACACGTTTGAGATAGTCTTTACCACAATCCGTTTGCTTATGACTAGCCATTTCATATGCTATAAAGCTTGTTAACTTATGACCATTTGTTGAGTGTGTTAAGCCAACACTCAAACCCTTCTCAAGTCCATTCACAGCATCACTCTTCATCAATCTGTTGCTTAATAAATCTTATCAAATCAAAGGCAACAGTACTTTCTAATTCTAACTTCATAATCCAGACAACATTCTTTGGCCAAACTCTTGAAAGAGGATACATCCTTTCAACTAACACATGGTGACTGTCCCATCTTCAATCTAGTATGCAAACCCACAAGCTTCATACAATCTCCAAATGACAATATTACAATCCTATGATTACTCCAGAAATTCACTTTAATCATTTTCTCCAGTTGAGGATCCATCATTACTTTCAAATCTCCCTCAAAAATCAACTAAATCCTTCTAGTGTAATTTCTTGAGTACTGTTCCATCAACAAGTTATACAATGATACAAATCTTGCTATAAATAATGAATTACCTCCATCAGCTAGTTGAATCTCTGAAGTTTCATTGGCTCTGAATATAACAAGTAGTCCCCAACTGGTGATGATACCTTGTTTCAACTTAGCAATAAATGATTCTTTCTCCATTATCCTCACTAATCTAGTTACCTTCAAATGTAACAAACCTATGGCATTTCATTTCTCATCACTGCAAATCTACTATTTTCTGGCTTTTTCCTGCAATCATTTTGTATACCTCCTTACCTCTTCTTGTACCCTCTCTGTCACTCTACCTTAGTAGGTACAATGTGCTGTCTTCATTCTCTTAATCTCTTCTGATCATTTACTTTTTACTCCTTCATTCATCTCCTAATCCTTTCTCATCCTTAGTGAACAACAATAGTGAAACTTTCATCAAACCTCTTCACTTCTCATACAAAGCTGCATTTCTTCACAACGTTTTGCTGCTCAAGTCTGAGTGTTTCTTGTTTCCAACATGCTTCAGATAAGTCATCATTTGATTCTTAAGCTGAGTTCTTGTAGGAGGTTTGTTTCTAATTGCAATAGCTCTCTGTTCTGCAAGAAATCTTCTTTGAGCTGCAATTGTATCATGAAGGAACTTTGCTCTTTCTTCTACAGTGAACTGCTCTCTCTCTTCATCTTGAAGTCTTAGAGCTAGAAGTCTATCAGCTTCAATTCTTGCTTGAATGAAGTCATATTCATCTAAAAGGGCAGTCTTTGTAGCTTCTTCCTCAGCTAATCTTTTTCTTTCTTCTTCTGTTTCCCAATCCTCTTGCAACTTTCTAGCCATCTCTTCATCCCTAGCAAGTTGCTTAAACTTCTTTTCAGCTTCAGGAATATCCTCAGATTCAGTATCAGACTCATCTTCCTCTTCAATTTTCTTTTTCCCTTTATCTTTTGGATCAATCTTTGGAAGAGGCTTTAAAGTCAATAGTGATCTAGTTGAAGTAGGCCTAGGTCTCTCAGTCTCTTCAACATCCTTAAGCTCAACTCCTTTCTCCTTTTCTCTTGAAACTGCTTTGGCTTGGCTCATGTTGAGAAGAACCTGAGCAATAGTTTCATCATCTCCAAACATTGTAGGAGTAGTTGTTAAAGAGGTTGGAGTAGCACTTCTTGCTTCAGTTCGATCATCAGTACCTTCATCTAGGCTAACGGTACTATCTTTATCCTTGTCGGTACCTTCTTTCTCCTTGTCGGTACTATCTTTTTCCTTGTCGGTACTATCTCTTGATCTGTCAGTACTAACTTTTGATCTGTCAGTACTAACTTTTTCTTTGTCAGTACTAACTACATCTTCAGTACTAACTGCATCTTCAGTACCCTCTTTCTCTTCATTCACTACCTCTCTTGTCCTCCCCACATCTTGAGCATCTTCAGTATCCATATAATCCATTGTATCATCAGGAAGCTCATCAAATAAAGGATTTGTATGGACTGAAGGTTCAGCTTTAGCAGATTTCCTCCCCTGTTTGGATACAGACTCCTTTTGCATCCGGTTTGCCTTCAAGGTTTTCTTTCCTGCCAACCTTTGCTTCAAAGATACACTCTTCATCCAGGCTCTGTGGTGTGTAATAATAGGTTTGGCTTTCTTCTTTAGCTTCTTGATCTGTGCCTTCAAATGTTTAATTTCCTTGGCTTGATCTGTAACCTGTGTACACAAAGAGATACAAAGATCATAGACACTTTGGAGTGTCATGTCACCCTCATTCCCTGAAAGGGATTTATCACTGGATGACTGACCTCCATGATTCCCACCAGAAAACCTCGGATGGAATCAGGAAATATAGGAGTAGGTTGAAGGTCCTGGGTGATTGGGTGGGGGGTTGGGGGGGGGGGGGGGGGGGGGGGGGGGGGGGGGGGGGGGGGGGGGGGGGGTGGGGGGGGGTGGGGGGGGGGGGGGGGGGGGGGGGTGGGGGGGGGGGTCATAACTGAGGCTCAATATTGGCTTCACTTGGGTGAGGAGGAGAAGGTGTAGGTTATGGTTCAGATGGTCTCTCTGAAGTAGCACCCTCATCCTTAGTTGATTGTACCAACATAAAAGCAAATAAAGGTGTGATTTTCCCTGAAAAATGTTTACCATTTTTAACCATAAAGGAGAAAACTTTACTTGTCAAAGCATTTTACAGGAAAATAAACTATAGGTACTGGTACATTCCAACTTAGCTGTTTATTCAAAAAGATTGAAATAAAACGTGGATACATTACAAACTTCTTCTTTGCATCTAAATGTCTAAGCATACCATCAAAAATTAATTTAGAAAAATTATATTTCTGATTAGATGATTAAAATTTCTATATGTGGCTAAGCAAATTAGTGCAGATGCAATATTTGTGGGAAATTGATCCCAAGAAGTACTTTTTGAACTAAGGCAGTAAATTAGGGTATGAATTAGGTACTTCCATTGTGGGGAGAAGAGAGCTTTTAGAAAAGTAAGAATTGTAAGATCTCCCTCATACCCCATCAATTGAAGGTTTTCATAAATATCTTGATTTGTGAGACAATCAATTCCATCTACATCATTAAATAAAAGATCTCGTCTAATAGATGCTTCAGAAATTGATATAGTCTTGCCAGCAACTTTGGCTTTAATGTAACTAACATTATTGACTATTTTGGAAGTAGCAGTGTTCCAAAACTGTTCAATAAGGGAAGTAGAGACAGTAGGACTTACAGTGAGAGAGTAGTAAATTAAGCTTCGAGTAAGGAAGTCCACTATCTCATGGAATTGAGCATTCCGTTCAGTTTTCTCCAAACAAGCAACCATATTATGCTTAGGGTAAGATACGAGAGCAGCCATGGAGAAGTAATTGATGATCGTTGGTGATTAGATGGATTAGGGTTTGTGTTATGAAAACGTAGGAGAGAGATTAGGTGAGTAAATTGTGTGTTGGAGAACGGTTTATATAGGTTTCAAGTAAACCCAGTGGCAAAGAAACCACAATTTTACACTTTGCATCCCTAGTTCCCCTGTTTCTAATGGTAACTTAATAGTACTAAGGTTTGTCCGGCAGTACTAAGTTTTGGCATAGCAGTACTAACTTTGTGTCTACCGGTATTAACCAAAACGGGCAGCACTAACTAACTTAGTACCGTATATAGCTCTCAATCTGCATCCCAAAGAACATAATGAACCTCAACATCATTTTCCAAACTATACAACAAATCAACCTTCCATATTGCCTCCCCTGAACTAATGCAGCTATAGGTTGATCATTCCAATGTTAACAATTAAGAAATTGAATCTGATAACATCAAAAGCTTTGGTTAAAAGATCAGCCACATTATCATTAGTGTGAATCTGAAGCACCTGGATAAGCTTTTTCTCATAAGCATCCCTAATGAAGTGGTGCCTAATCTCAATATGCTTTGTTTTGGAGTGAAACACTAGATTCTTTACAATGCAGATTGTGCTTTCATTATCAATGTAGATCTTTGTGTTCATAAAATTGAACCCATAGTCTAACATTTGATTCTGAATCCACAATATTTGCCCACAGCAGTTGGCAACAGCAACATACTCTGCCTCTGTAATAGATTTAGCCATGATTGTTTGTTTCTTGCACTGTCATGAGATAAGTATCCTGACAAGAAATTGACAACCTCTTGTTATGGATTTCCTGTCAAGATTTGCTCCAGCATAATCATTGTTAGAATAGGCTTCCAGGTCAAATGATGACACTCTAGGATACCAAAGGCCCAGTTTGGGTTTGCCTTTAAGGTACCTAAAGATCCTCTTCACTGCATGAAGATGTAAGGTTTTTGGAGTTACCTAAAACCTAGAACAAGCACAGACTGCATACATAATATCAGGCCTAGAAGCAGTCAAGTACATTAAAGAGCCAATCATGGATCTATAAAGATGTACATCCACATCAGTAGCTTCTTCATCCTTGACCAAGGGCTTCTGGATCTCAATTGGAGTGCTAGTAGTCTTCACACTATCAAAATTAAACTTCTTCAGGATCTCTACAACATACTTATCCTGACTTATGAAAATACCATCTTCTTTCTGTTGAACCTGTAATCCTAGAAATAAGGTGAGTTCTCCTATAGAACTCATCTGGAATATGCTCTTCATCAATGCCTCAAATTCATCATACCAAGACTTCTTTGTAGAACCAAAAATAATATCATCTACATAAACCTGCACTAGCATGATATCATTCATATCCTTCTTGATGACAAGAGTCTTATCAATGGTTCCTCTTCTGTATCCACTCTTCAACAAGAAAGTAGATAAAGTAGCATACCAGGATCTGGGAGCTTGGTGTAAACCATACAGAGCTTTTACAACTTTGTAGACCTTGTTAGGGAACTTAGGATCTACAAAACCTGGAGGTTGAGACACATACACTTCCTCGTCAATTGTGCCATACAAAAAGGCACTCTTCACATCCATTTGATAAACTATGAATCCCCATATAAGAAGCAAAGGCCAAAAAGATCCTGATGGCTTCAATCCTAGCCACAGGAGCAAAAACCTCATCATAGTCTATCCCTTCCTCTTGTCTATATCCCTGGGCAACCAACCTTGCCTTATTTCTAACTGCAACACCTCTTTCATCCTTCTTATTCTTGAAAACCCATTTTGTCCCAATTGCCTTCTTTCTAAAAGGCAAGTCAACCAGAATCTAAACTTTCTGAATCTTAAATTGCAGCAGCTCTTCCTGCATAGCATCAACCTAACTTTTATCTTCAAGAGCTTGAGATATATTCTTGGGTTCAATCTGAGAAAGGAAGCAAGCAAACAAACAGTGCTGGAAATCCTTGTGATTATTTCTTTTCTGCTTTTGAATGTAGCTAACAAAAGCATGAGCTCTAGAACTTTTATTCACTTTGCTTCTTGTCTGAACTGCTGAGGTTAGATCTCCAAGAATTTGAGTTGTAGGATGAATGGAGTGTATCCTTGATGTGGGAATAGGACTAACATTCACAGTGGTTTCTAAATTAGTGAAGTCAGCCACTACACCCTCATCATCATAGGATGCATTGGTAAAAATCCCATCACTTAGATTGTCATAAATATCCTCAAGAGCAGGTATTTGAGAATCATCTTGGTCAGTGTTGGTTAGATCAGGTCCACCAGTACTAAAAACACTTGAAGGACTGCCAGTACTAATTGGTGTGCTAACAGTATTAACTGTGTTAGTACTGGTAGCTCTAGCAACTCCTGCTTGAAGAAGCAAATCCTCAATACATTGAGCAAACTCCTTTCTAAAAGCTTCAGCTGCATCATTAGCCTCCTTTTCTTGTCTTTTAAGCCTTTTAAGCTCCTCCAAAAAGGCTTGATCTTCCTGATCTTTTGGCTCCTCATTTGTCTTTGGATCAGTATCCCCATTAGGCTTTTCATCTCTATTCTTTGCTTCTGAGCTCTTGACTATTGAAGTATAAGACCATAATGGCAGTACAAAGTATTCTTGAGCAGGTTCAGCTTCCATTTTAGAGTTGCCTGCATCAATATTATCTTGTGTACCTGCACTATGATTAGCTTCTTTTGGACATGCAGTTTTGTTAGCTTTATTTTCTGTAGTAACAGGATGATAGTTCATGGAATCAGTTAAATAATCAAGATCAAACACCCAATTAGGTCCTTTCCCTGCAACATTAGGTTTATTTTCTAAAAAGTTTATATGCAGGTTTTCTTCAACTCTCTTTGTTTTTAAATTGTATCCCAAAAGCCTGAAATTTAGAGAATCCCAACTAAAAACCCTTCACAGACTTTTCTTCAAACTTGCCCAGGTGGACCATGGTATTCAAGTAATGGTCACATGTAAGTGGAAAAAGAAATAAATGGCACCCAAAGGTCTTATATATCATATGATTGGTATTTTTACCTGTTTATATAAGTTCATAATGAGTCTTGTTTTAAGGGCTTGGTCACTAACAACCTATTAAGGACAGTAGAGCAAGCAGTACTAACTGCTTCGCAGCCTAAAAAGTGTTAGTAAGTAATGAATCTGCTACATTGTATCTAGTATCCTCAAATTAGGGTCCCTGTTCATCCATCTTCAGTAAACTCTATTTGTTGTGAGATTCTGGCATTACTGTATTCCCTCTTGATCCCTTTTGACCCACAGAATTCAATAATGTCTCTATTCTTGAATTATGTACCATTATCACATCTAATAGTTTTAACCTTTTGATTTAATTGGTCCTAATTTAGTCTTATAAAGTCCTTAAAGGATAACCACTAGTTTCATCCCTGAGATCTTAAAAAGAACACCCAACCTAAACCTGTTAAAATCATCAGTGATAACAGGGCAATAAGTCTTATGGTTTATGCTCCTTACAGATGTGGGTTCAAATAAGTCCATATGTAAAAGCTGTAAGGGCTGACTAATAGAGCTTACTACTTTGGCCTTACAAGAAGCCTTGTGTTGCTTTCCTTTCTGACAAGTAACACAGGTGTGGTCATTTTGAAAAATCTTTGAAGGTAAACCTCTTACAAGGTTTCCCTTTACAAGTTTGTTTAAATTTTTTAAAATTTTCATGACCCAAAGGCAAAACCAACCTTCTATCATTTGTTAGATTCATCAACTGTGGCCTTGCAATCAAACAAGCTAAACCTCCAGTAGGAACAATGTTCTCTAGGTTGAAACTAAAAAACATAGTTAGTTTTGTCTGGGACTCTAAGTAAATTTCTAATATTTCATGCAGTGCAACTAAAAGTCAGGAGACAGCACAAGACATTCAGTATCTGTGAAGAGAACCTTGTTCTTCTTGTCACACATTTGTGACACATAAAAGAGATTGAATTGCTTTAATTCTTTCATAAAATACACATCCTCAAAATTTAACTTTCCTGTTTTTATTTTACCTTTACCAGTTATTTGACCTTTACTCCTCCAAAAGCAACAGGGCCACCATTATAGTCTTGATATTCAACAAGGTAGGCTTTAATTTTCCCAGTCATTGGGCCTGAACATCCACCATCAACATTTCCTTTATTTTTTAAAGCTTGTTTGTGGATCATCTTGCACATCAGATAAGAAAATTAGTTTCCTTCAGGACCCAAGCCATTGCAGACTGGGTTTGCCTATGATCTTAAATTGACTTTTTTAATTTTTTTTATTTATTTGTTTTTATCCTTTGAGTGATTTAATAGCGTGAGATCTACTAGAGTTTGATCCACTATTGTAGGTTTGGAACTTTTTCCAAGATGTTCTTTTAGATCTCCAATTACAAACCAGCTGAGGACCTTAACACAGTTCCCTATTTGCCCCCCAACAGCACTAACTGTTTTATCCCCAGTAACTATTTACTATCATGATTAGCTAAATTTGCTTTAGGTGCTGTTTTTTCTATTTGATGTCCTTTTAATAGGTGAATGAATTTATAAAAGTTATTTCTGCTGATTTCATTACATGGATCTAGCAGTATTAACTTTCCTAGCAGTACTAGTTGTTGCTGCTTGACTAGAAAGATTTTGTCTAGTAGTATTAATTGGAAATATGCCATTTTTAGTTAGTACTGCTGTTGGAACAAACTTGTTTTGATGATTCAATCTTTGCACATTGTTCCATACAGGTCTATTCTCCCCTTGACCAGTACCCTTACCCTTCTTTTTGTTCAATTCAACCTGTTTAGCCATTCTTTTCTCATGAAAATCACAATCTCTAATAAGATGGCTAAAGCTACCACATACAAAGCATGCCTTTTTAGTGAAACCATATCCCAAACCCAGTTTTTTGTTCATTAAACCATTCCAGCCTCTCTTGTCAGCTTTAGGACTTGGACTACATGTGTTTTGTTCTTTAACCGTTTCCCTAGGAGTTTTTACATGCTTAACAGTATTAACAAAAGCAAAACTAGGTTTTTCTTATTTTTTTGAAGGTTTAATCACATATTCATCATCACTGTCTGACTCATACTCCTCAATGATAGGAGCATCAGACCAAACTTTAGGTTTACTGATAGCTTTGGGTTTATTTACAGCAGGTTTAGGCATAAATTCAAGTGTTTCTACACTAGAATTTGATTCACAAGAGACAGAATCACTGGTATTAGCAGTAGATTCACTAGTTTTAGACTGTTTTGGACCATATGTAAAATTTGACTCATCTATTCCAAAATCAGATTTAGGAGGCATATAGATCCCTGTCATTGGAGGGGGAACTGCATGCATTCTTTCAACTTTTTCAAATCTATCATACACAGGACTATCTTCTACATCACTAGACCTACTGTCAAATACACTTTCAAGAACTTCATTTTCATAACTTAAAACACCATCATGTATTTGATCTCCATACCTAAGCCCAGATTTGTCCTTAGCACTCATCTGACTATTTAGCAGTTTACTAAGACCTTTAAAAGAACTTTGAAAATTTTTAAGTTTAGTTTTTAATTCTTCCTTTTCTTTTTCAGCTTCTGCTAATAGTTTCTTATGATATGTGAGCACATTAGTTTTATCATCTAAATCAATTTTCATAAACCTAATTTTTTTTTCATAAACACGTTGATTTTGCTGATGACAAACTAATTGAGCTTCTACCTTTTTTAAAGCTTGAGTATAGGCTTGAATTTCTATACTAGCATCACCAAGTTGTTCTCTATTTCATCATATAATTTCTTAAGCTTAACATAAGATTTCTCACATTCTTTTGAACAAGATGTTACCTCAGTGTTTGAGCCTGACTTGCTGTAAGCCATCAAAGCAAAGTTCTCATGCTCATCTTCTGCATGACTAGTCCAATCAACACCATCCTCATCAATAGTTACTAAAGCTTTAGGTTCCTCCTGTTTTCCATGTCTCCTCCTATTGTCTTTTGCTTTATATCCAGTGTTCCTTGCATCTCTCCTTCTGCTCTCTTGATTTCCTTTTGATCTGCACTCTCTAGCAAAGTGCCCTGTGTTATGGCAATTGAAGCACTCAACTTTGGTCTTGTCAAAGCCAACTGGTTCCTTGGCATCAAACTGCAGCTTTCTCCCTGTATTCTTGTAAAACTTCTTCAATCTCATGGAAATCATGGCCACTTTCCATTTCAAATCCATCTCTTCTAAATCAAACTCATCAACCTATTCAAGATCCTCATGATCCAATTGTGGACCACTTGATTGATTAGCAAAGAAAGAGTACTTGAGTTCATCAGTGTATGATGAAGATCCTTCCTTTTATGAGTTATGGCCAGAAGAAGTAGAAACACCATAAGCAGTACTAACATTATTAGTACTGCTAGTGCTTTCAGAAGAAACAAACGCCACATTCTGTGTGCTGGAAGATGATGCAGTAGAGCCTTTAACATCAGACTCAAAGACTCTAAGATTATTATAGAGATCATCAAAACTTAGAGTATCTACTCCTGGCTTGGTCCTCATTATCAAGGATACTTGGGACCAGGAAGCAGGTAAAGACCTAAGAAACTTTTGATTGGCATCTTCAGTGGAGACACCTGCACCATGAATCTCAAGTTGACTCAGAAGACTCTGAAACCTGTCATAACCTTTGTGCAATCCTTCTGAGTTGGATACAGAAAAGCTTTCAAATTGTTGCTTGAGAATGTATTTCTGCATCTTCTTAGATTCATCATTGCCACCAAATCTGGATTTGATAGCTTCCCACATCTCTTTAGCATCAGTCATTTTGTGAAATTTTGCTAAATGGTCTTTAGGTATAGACATGATCAAGGTAGTCCTTGCTTTTCTTTCTCTTTCTCTAGCCAAAATCTCTTCAGCGGTTTTAGGAGGCAAAACCATTATTTGTCCATTTGTATCTGTTGAGACTTGTACTGGACCATTTCCTTTTGTATGATTTCCCATATAGGATAGTTTGTATGCCCCAAGTAATGTTCCATTTTCATGGCCCATATGTCATACTCACATTTTTTCAGAATATGGAGTTTAATGGTTGACAGAGTGTGAGGGGCTTGTTGTGTAGGTGTAACTGGTGGTGGTGGTGGTGGATTATCATCATGAAATTCATCTTCTCCTGCCATTGAATAGATCTGAAAGGTAAAGGCTTATAACAGGTCTGTTTTGGTTCTTCTTACTCATAGTTTCTCAACAAGCTCTGATACCACTTGTTGATCCCAGTCTGATTAGATCTTTCTAGCCTGTTAATGGTGGTAGCCAATCTGGATAGATCCAAACTAACTAGAAGAAAAACAATGACTATGAACAATATAAGTTATACGGAAACTAACTTATACTGCTAAGAAGAACAATGAATAAAACAGAACTTTGATTACTATTAATCTGCTAGGTTACAGAATACTAACTATAAATGTTTATGAAACTTGTATATCTAACTAGTGTCGTAGGGTTCCTTTTATACACCAAGGAAACCCTAATGGGCTTACAAAATGCATTAAGTGATCATGCATATCTATTCCTAATATATCTCATGCATATCACTTAAGCAGTACTATCTATATATGCTAGCAGTACTAACTTACTACTAACAGTACTAACTCTACTACCAGTACTAACATATATACTGGCAGTACTAACTAACTAATACTAACAGTACTAACTCAGGAAAACATAATTCCTAACAATCCTCCCCTAAACATGATGTTCACTTGTTAACCTTCATGTTTCTTCAGTTTGAGCTTCTTGAACACCTGGAGGATGTATCCAAACACACTGCTTACTCTTTAATCTTTTCTTTGATGAACTTGAGCTCTTTTGTTACTTTGTAATCTTGAAATTCTTTAGCTTCTAGTCTTTGTCATCATCACAGCATCTCAGCAACTCAGCAACACCAACTAAGTTGGCCTTGTAGTTTTTGGCAAACTACCAGCCATAAACGGATTTGATGTTTCTTTACCAGTAGCCGTTTGCTCTGGAATAGCCAATGCTTCATTGTAACAACATGGTGCATTGATAACCATATAGTTTTGAGTAAACTATCAACTATCAACGGATTTGAGAAGTCTTTACCAAGAGCCGTTTGCTTTGGACTAGCCAACTCTTTACTGTGAAGCATGGTGAGTTGAGAACCATATAGTTTTTGGCAAACTATCAGCCATTAACGAATTTGAGAAGTCTTTACCAGAAGCCGTTTGCTCTGGACTAGCTAGTTCTTGATGTCTGTTAGACATGGTGAACTGATGACCATTTGTTGTGTGGTGATGAAACCAAGACTTAAAGATCCTTCTCTCTTCTATCATGGCTTCCAGTTTCATCAATTTGCTTTTGAATGAATCTAAGCAGATCATAAGCACCATCACTTGCAGACTCAACAATCAACTTCAAAGACATCATCCTCTCAAGTGTTTCTTTTGTGAGTGGATATTTCCTCTCTGCAAGCATATGAATCTCAGTACCATCTTCCAGTGTCAAAGTATGAACCCCATAATTCTCATAGAAATGCCAGCTCTTAAGATTCCACCTTTCTTGATTCTGCCAGAGTTCATCTTTTGTATTTGCATCAAATATTGTCCTTAAATGTCCCCAAAGAACTAATGCAGCTATAGGTTGATCATTCCAATGTTAACAATTAAGAAATTGAATCTGCTAACATCAAAAGCTTTAGTTAAAAGATCAGCCACATTATTATCAGTGTGAATCTTAAGCACCTGGATAAGCTTTTTCTCATAAGCATCCCTAATGAAGTGGTGTCTAATCTCAATATGCTTTGTTTTGGAGTGAAACACTAGATTATTTACAATGCAGATTGTGCTTTCATTATCAATGTAGATCTTTGTGTTCATCAAATTAAACCCATAGTCTAACAGTTGATTCTGAACCCACAATACTTGCCCACAGCAGTTGGCAGTAGCAATATACTTTGCATCTGTAGTAGAAGTAGCCACGATTGTTTGTTTCTTCCACTGCCATGAGATAAGTCTCCTGCCAAGAAATTGACAACCTTCTGTTGTGGATTTCCTGTCAAGATTTGCTTCAGCATAATCACTGTCAGAATATGCTTCCAGGTCAAATGATGACACTCTAGGATACTAAAGGCCCAGTTTGGGTTTGCCTTTGAGGTACCTAAAGATCCTCTTCACAGCATGAAGATGTGAGGTTTTTGGAGTTACCTGAAACCTGGAACAAGCACAGACTGTATACATAATATCAGGCCTAAAAGCAGTCAAGTACATTTAAGAGCCAATCATGGATCTATAAAGATGTACATCCACATCAGTAGCTTCTTCATCCTTGACCAATGGCTTCTGGGTCTCAATTGGAGTGCTGACAGTCTTTACACTATCAAAATCAAACTTCATCAGGATCTCTGCAGCATATTTTTCCTAACTTATGAAAATATCATCTTCTTTCTGCTAGACCTATAATCCAAGAAAGAAGGTGAGTTCTCCCATAGAACTCATCTGGAATCTGCTCTTAATTGATGTCTCAAATTCATCACACCAAGAAAGACTTCTTTGTAGAACCAAAAATAATATCATCTACATAAACTTGTACCAACATGATATCATTCTTGTTCTTCTTGATGAAAAGAGTCTTGTCAATGGTTCCTTTTCTGTATCTACTCTTCAACAAGAATGTAGATAAAGTAGCATATCAGGCTCTGGGAGCTTGGTGTAAACCATACAGAGCTTTTACAACTTTGTAGACCTTCTTACAGAACTTAGGATCTACAAAACCTAAAGGTTAAGATACATACACCTCCTCATCAATTGTGCCATATAAGAAGGCACTCTTCACATCCATTTGATAAACTATGAATCCCATATAAGAAGCAAAGGCCAAAAAGATTGTGATGCTTCAATCCTAGCCATAGGAGCAAAAACCTCATCATAGTCTATCCCTTCCTCTTGTCTATATCCCTAGGCAACCAACCTTACCTTATTTCTAACTACAACACCTCTTTCATCCTTTTTATTCCTGTAAACCCATTTTGTTCTAATTGCCTTCTTTCTAAAAGGCAAGTCAACCAGAATCCAAACTTTCGGAATCTTGAACTGCAACAGCTCTTCCTGCATAGCATCAACCCAACTTTCATCTTCTAGGCTTTTGAATATAGCTAACAAAAGCATGAGTTCCAGAACTTTTATTCACTTTGCTCCTTGTCTGAACTATTGAGGTTGGATCTCCAAGAATATGAGTTATAGGATGAATGGAGTATATCCTTGATGTGGGAATAGGACTAACATTCACAGTGGTTTCTAAATTAGTGAAGTCAGCTACTGCACCTTCATCATCATAAGATACATTGGTAAAAATCCCATCACTTGGATTTTCATAAATATCCTTAAGAGCAGGTATTTGAGAATCATCTTGGTCATTGTTGATTAGATTAGGTCCACCAGTACTAAAAATTCTTGAAGGACTGGCAGTACTAATTAGTGTGCTAACAGTATTAATTGTGTTAGTACTCGTAGCTCTAGCAGCTCCTGCTTGAAGAAGCAAATCCTTAGTACTTTGAGCAAACTCCTTTCTAAAAGGTTCAGCTGCATCATTAGCCTCCTTTTCTTGTCTTTTAAGCCTTTCAAGCTCCTCCAAAAAGGCTTGATCTTCCTGATCTTTTGGCTCCTCATTTATCTTTAGACCAAAATCCCCATTAGGCTTTTCATCTCCATTCTTTGCTTATGAGCTCTTGACTGTTGAAGTATAAGAAGACCATAATGGCAGTACAAAGTATTCTTGAGAAGGTTTAGCTTCTATTTTAGAGTTTCTTGCATCAATATTATCTTGTGTACCTGTACTATGATTAGCTTCTTTTGGACCTGCAATTTTGTTAGCTTTATTTTCTGCAGTAACAGGCTGATAGTTCATGGAATCAGTTAAATAATCAAGATCAAACAGCCAATTTGGTCCTTTCCCTACAACATTAGGTTTATTTTCTAAAAAGTTTATATACAGGTTTTCTTCAACCCTCTTGGTTTCTAAATTGTATACCTTAAAAGCCTTGCTATTTAAAGAATACCCAACTAAAAACCCTTCATCAGACTTTTTTTCAAACTTGCCCAGGTGGTCAATGGTATTCAAGATGGTCACATGGCACCCAAAAGGTCTTATATAGCTTATGATTGGTATTTTACCTGTTATAAGTTCATAAGGTCTCTTGTTTTGAGGCTTGGTCACAAACACCCTATTAAGGACATAACAAGTAGTACTAACTGCTTCAGCCCAAACAGTGTTAGGTAAAGATGAATCACTAGCATTGGTTTCTAGCAAGACCTCATTAGGGTTCTGTTCTTCCTCTCAGCAACTCTATTTTATTGTGGAGTTCTGGCATTACTGTATTCCCTCTTGATCCCTTTTGACCCACAGAATTCAATAATGTCCCTATTCTTGAATTATGTACCATTATCACATCTAATTGTTTTAACCTTTTGATTTAATTGGTTCTTAATTTGTCTTATAAAGTCCTTAAGGATGCCACTAGTTTCATACTTAGTTCTTAAAAAGAACACCTAACTAAACTTGCTAAAATCATTAGTGATAACAAGGCAATAAGTCTTATGGTTTATACTTCTTACAAATGTGGGTCCAAATAAGTCCATATATAAAAGCTGTAAGGGCTGACTAATAGAGCTCACTACTTTGGCCTTACAGGAGGCCTTGTGTTGCTTTCCTTTCTAACAAGCAACACAGGTGTGGTCATTTTGAAAAATCTTTGAAGGTAAACCTCTTACAAGGTTTCCCTTCACAAGTTTGTTTAAATTTTTAAAATTTACATGACCTAGCCTTCTATGCCATTTGTTAGATTCATCAACTGTGGCCTTTGCAATCAAACAAGCTAAACCTCCAGTAGGAACAATGTTCCTAGGTTGAAACTAATAACATATTGTTATTGCGTCTGGGGACTCTAAGTAATACTTGATTTTCATCAGGCAACTTAAAGTCAAGAGACAGCACAAGACATTCAGAGTCTGTGAAGAGAACTTTGTTATTTTTGTCACACATTTGTGACACAAAAAAGAGATTAAATTGCTTTAGTTCTTTCACAAAGTACACATCCTCAAAATCTAACTTTCCAGTTATTATTTTACCTTTACCAGTTATTTGACCTTTACTTCCTCCAAAAGCAACAGGGCCACCATTATAGTCTCAATATTCAACAAGGTAGGCTTTATTCCCAGTCATGTGCCTGGGAACAATCCCTATCAACCAATATCCTTTATCTTTAAAAGTTTTTTTGTGGATCATCCTGCACAATCAAATAAGAGAAATTAGTTTCTCCTTCGGGACCCAAGCCATTTGCTAGACTGGTCTGCCTAATGGAATCTTTAGGAATTGACATTTTACTAAGAGTTTTGATCCACTATTAGTATTTGGAGACTTTGTTCAGTAAAGGTCTTTCTGGATCTCCAATTACCACATCTGAGCCTTAATAGCAGTTTCCTAATTGCCCCCAACAGTACTACACTGTTTTATCCCCAGTCAGTATTTAATTTATGATTTACAAAATTCTTTTGGTGCTGTTGTTCTATTAGATGGCTTTCTAATAGGTTTTTTGGATAAAAAGGGAAAAGACTTTAGAAAAGTTACTTTTTTTGTTTGATTTTATTTTACAATGGGTCTAATTTCATTCACAATGGGTCTAGCAGTATTAACTTTCCTAGCAGTACTAGTTGCTGCTGCTTGACTAGAAAGATTTTGTCTAGCAGTATTAACTGGAAATATGCCAGTTTTAGTTAGTACTGCTTTTGGAACAAACTTGTTTTGGTGATTCAATCTTTGCACATTGTTCCACACTGGTCTATTCTCCCCTTGACCAGTACCCTTACCCTTCTGTTTGTTCAATTCAACCTGTTTAGCCATTCTTTTCTCATGGAAGTCACAATCTCTAATAAGATGGCTAAAGCTACCACATACAAAGCATGCCTTTTTAGTGAAACCATATCCCAAACCCAGCTTTTTGGACATTAAACCATTCCAGTCTCTCTTGTCAGCTTTAGGACTTGGACTACATGTGTTTTGTTCTTTAACAGTTTCCCTAGGAGTTTTTACATGCTTAACAGTATTAACAAAAGCAAAACTAGGTTTTTCCTGTTCTTTTGAAGGTTTAATCACATATTCATCATCACTGTCTGACTCATACTCCTCAATGATAGGAGCATCAGACCAAACTTTAGGTTTACTGACAGCTTTGGGTTCATTTACAGCTGGTTTAGGCACAGATTCAAGTGTTTCTACACTAGAATTTGATTCACAAGAGACAGAATCACTGGTATTAGCAGCAGATTCACTAGTTTTAGACTGTTTTGGACCATATGTAAAATTTGACTCATCTATTCCAAAATCAGATTTAGGAGGCATGTAGATCCCTGTCATTGGAGGGGGAACTGCATGCATTCCTTCAACTTTTGCAAATCTATCATACACAGGACTATCTTCTACATCACTAGACCTACTGTCAAATACACTTTCAAGAACTTCATTTTCATAACTTAAAACACCTTCATGTATTTGATCTCCATACCCAAGCCCAGATTTGTCCTTAGCACTCATCTGACTATTTAGCAGTTTACTAAGACCTTTAGAAGAACTTTGAAAATTTTCAAGTTTAGTTTTTAATTCTTCCTTTTCTTTTATAGCTTCTGCTAATAGTTTCTTATGATACGCGAGCACATTAGTTTTATCATCTAAATCAATCTTCATAAACAAGTTGATTTTGTTGATGACAAACTAATTGAGCTTCTACCTTTTTTTAAGCTTGAGTATAGGCTTGAATTTCTATACTAGCATCACCAAGTTGTTTCCTTTGTTCATCATATAATTTCTTAAGCTTAGCATAAGATTCCTCACATTCTTTTGAACAAGATGTTACCTCAGTGTTAGAGCCTGAATTGTTGTAAGCCATCAAAACAAAGTTCTCTTGCTCATCTTCTGCATGACTAGTCCAATCAACACCATCCCCATCAATAGTTACTAAAGCTTTAGGTTCCTCCTATTTTCCAGGTCTCCTCCCATTGTCTTTTGCTTTATATCCAGTATTCCCTGCATCTCTTCTTCTACTTTCTGGATTTCCTTTTGATCTGCACTCTCTAGCAAAGTGCCATGTTTTATGGCAATTGAAACACTCAACCTTGGTCTTGTCAAAGCCAACTAGTTCCTTAGCATCAAACTGCAGCTTTCTCCCTGTACTCTTATAAAATTTATTCAATCTCATGAAAATCATAGCTACTTGCCATTTCAAATCCATCTCTTCTAGATCAAACTCATCAACCTGTTCAAGATCCTCAGGATCTAATTATGGACCACTTAATTGATTAGCAAAGAAAGAGTACTTAAGTTCATCATTGTATGATGAAGATCCTTCCTTTTATGAGATATGGCCAGAAAAAGTAGAAATAACATAAGCAGTACTAACATCATTAGTATTGCTAGTGCTTTCAGAAGAAACAAACGCCACATCCTGTGTGCTGGAAGATGATGCAGTAGAGCCTTTAACATCATATTCAAAGACTCTAATATTATTATAGATATCATCAAAACTAAGAGTATCTACTCTTGGCTTGGTCCTCATTATCAAGGATACTTGGGACCAGGAAGCAGGTAAAGACCTAAGAAACTTTTGATTGGCATCTTTAGTGGAGACACCTGCACCATGAATCTCAAGTTGACTCAGAAGACTCTGAAACCTGTCATAACCTTTGTGCAATCCTTCTGAGTTGGATACAGAAAAGCTTTCAAATTGTTGCTTGAGAATGTATTTCTGCATCTTCTTAGATTCATCATTGCCACCAAATCTGGATTTGATAGCTTCCCACATCTCTTTAGCATCAGTCATTTTGTGAAATTTTGCTAAATGGTCTTCTGGTATAGACATGAGCAAGGTAGTCCTTGCTTTTCTTTCTCTTTCTCTAGCCAAAATCTCTTCAGCAGTTTTAGGAGGCAAAACCCTTATTTGTCCATTTGTATCTGTTGAGACTTGTACTGGACCATTTCCCTTTTGTATGACTTCCCATATAGGATAGTCTGTATGCCCCAAGTAATGTTCCATTTTCATGGCCCATATGTCATACTCACCTTTCTTCAGAATAGGGAGTTTAATGGTTGACAGAGTGTGAGGGGCTTGTTGTGTAGGTGTAACTGGTGGTGGTGGTGGTGGATTATCATCATGAAATTCATCTTCTCCTGCCATTGAATAGATCTGAAAGGTAAAGGTTTATAACAGATCTGTTTTGATTCTTCTTACTCAGAGTTTCTCAACAAGCTCTGATACCACTTGTTGATCCCAGTCTGAATAGATCTTTCTAGCCTGTTAAGGGTGGTAGTCAATCTGGATAGATCCAAACTAACTACAAGAGAAACAATGACTATGAACAATATAAGTTATGCAGAAACTAACTTATACTGCTAAGAAGAACAATAAATAAAACAGAACTTTGATTACTATTAATCTGCAAGGTTACAGAATACTAACTATAAATATTTGTGAAACTTGTATATCTAACTAGTCTCGTAGGGTTCCTTTTATACACCAAGGAAACCTTAATGGGCTTACAAAACGCGTTAAGTGATCATGCATATCTATTCCTAATACATCTCATGCATATCACTTAAGCAGTACTATCTATATATGCTAGCAGTACTAACTTCCTACTAACAGTACTAACTCTACTACCAGTACTAATATATATAGTAGCAATACTAACTAACTAAAACTAACAGTACTAACTCAGGAAAACATAATTCCTAACATAGACCATCAAGGTAAGAAAGACAAGGAAATGGCTACTGGGGCCCCGGAGGCGATCTCATAAGTCTCTTCTCCAAAACAGTGAAGCGCTCCTCCATCCACAGTATTTACGACATCATAGTGCCCTCGCGACTCTCCATCTCAGCCACTCTAGTCCGCAACTGCTGGTTCTACAACTCGGCTCCATGTAGTGTCGTCTGTAGGGTCTGCACCCGCTCCTCCACATTAGTCACTCTAAGGTGGATCTTCCCAATGGCAATACTATTAGCCACCTCAGTATCACTCATCGTCTCCATCTTCCTCATTAACACTCCATGTCTATACTCTAGGTTATCCATCTGGATACATAAGTCATCAATTACCTGAGTTGCTGCTCCAGGTGACATGACAGCAAGAGGGTGTCCCACGGGCATAGCCGTAGATGGACCTCCAACCTCATAGGTGCTTGAAACAGTCACAGTAGCCCCCGGGGGCATCACTAGGGCCATCAGCCACTCGTCATCCTGATCCCAAACATCATCATCCATCTTGTCAAACTCCGAGTCTACCATCGGCTCATCTATCTCTCCTCCTAGTGGTATGTCCCATTCTATCCATCTATTATTATTATTTGGTGCAGCCTCTGCAGCTAGTGCGAACTCATTATGGTCAGGGGGTAGATTTGCCATGATAATCTGCAATCACGCGAAATAAATATATATAAGGTCACTATATACGTAAATATTTATGCAATATACGGATGAATGCAAATGCATTAAAATGAATATGATAATTTAGTTATGATTTATTTAAACGTGTAAATAAATGCAAAAGTTTTAATATAAAGCTTAATAATCAATATATAACTCAATATATATCATAGTATTTATTTAATAAATACTTAATAATAATACATCCGCAGTGTATAAGTACTAAAATTAGTAATCACAAAACGACTTGAGTAGGAATCATGAGGAGTCTTTGTACGCGAAAATAAGAAAAGAAAGTTATCGTTTAGGTTTTTGAAAATGACCTAATTCTCTATAACTTATGGCTCTTGATACCAATCTTTAACACCCCCAAATTTACACACAGCGGAACCACCTATTTGGGTGTTAAGTAATAGTACAATAGTCACAAGATATAAAGAACGACTCGAAGAGACGTTTTAAAAACAAGCAAACATTTCCATTCTATAGTTTCAGAGTTCAAAGGCGTAGTCCCAAAGCATTGTTACCATAATATTATACAAGTTTGACATAAACAAACTAAAACAAGTTTTCATTTAAGGAATGGATTTTTAAATGATGAAACAAAAAGTTTAGCGCAAATCCTTCTCTTGATCCTCCAAGCCTTTAGCCTTGATTACCTGAGATAAAACATGCTAAAAAGTCAACGAAACATTGAGTGATTTCATAGAGTTTATATGAATAAGTTAGAACACAAGCATAAATATTGATTTAATGATGAACTTGTTGATCATACAAGCCATTTTAGGAATATTGCATTAAGCTCATAACACCGATCCCATGGACGAAATATAGATCATTTTAGATCATTCAATAATATAAATGCCCCCAGGTTAGGTATCTTGTCATATACCTACTACACATCTCGAATACAATACGTCCGAACATTGGGCGTTCCCGCAATGGATGCATCCCCAAACACCGAAATGGGTTGTCAAGCCTATAGATCTATTAATTGTAACAGCGGCTACCCATCATAGGTAGTTGACGATTCACGATTGGGGTCTTTTGACAAGAGGTACTCAATGCAATCAAGGTATATATTCGGGTCCAGCATACAAGAAAAACAACTTGTGTTCAATTTGATAAAGTAGCATGTATCTCCCTCGCGGGGTTTAAGAAAACAGTTAAAGTTATAAAGGCGAGGCTATGAACTCACCGTAAAGGCTAATAGATCAGAAGTAAGAAGAATCTTCGATCGAGCGAGAAATACGCCTAATCACCACCTAAAAGACGTGACGCGACTTAGTACGATAAAAAGAAACAATATGTAAAAATAGAACAAGTGATCACGAGATATGTTTCCAAGATATGTATGGCATTGCACAATGACTTAGCTCTAGTATTTTTATCCTTAAATTGACATTCAACCTAAGATTATACATAATTAAACATCCCCTAAGTCTCGCTTATTAGTTTCAATTTTATTAATGTGCACGCTTAATCTCTTTATTTCAAAACTAGGCGTTGGATTCTAAATTCTGTTTTTACCTAATTTCTCAGACCCATATCTCCTAGCTCATAAATGTTATCAACTTGAGGTTTCCACCATTGGAAAGCCCTTTGAGACTAGTTTCTAGAATCTTAAACCAAACTCTCTAATTGTTTACCAATTTTTAGAAAAAACTGTTTTAGTACATGACTACCAAAACCAGAATTATTACAAAACTAAAACCCCTTACGGAAACGGCTATGAATTCGAAGCCGTCATAGCTATTAAAGTGAATCATTTTGTAGGTGTTAGCCTAAGGTGTCTACTACTGATCCATACTTTTAAACCCAACACTTTAGTGCAAAAATCTATAGTTTAACCTATTTTCCAAAAAGTGTTCCAGAACCGACTAGTTTCCATAAAACGGCCGTATCTCACTCAACCAGAGGAGATACAAAACCATCCAATTCGTCACATGAAGATAAGACTTATACCTTTCCAACCATATAATTTAATGATAGGCTCCAGGCCAAATTTTTTTAGAAAGAGCCACGTTTAGCTACTGGCCTAAAACAGTTTCTAAATCTTCTTTACCAACACACTCTCTCAATGATTTTGACCTCACCAAAGTGCATACAATGCCATACCATGTTGTCACACATCTTATTATCATAAAAATGCATATTTTACAGAAAGTAAAAGCATCAATAATAATATTTACTAGGAAGAGAATTTATGAAATAAAAAAAATCTTACAATGAATATGAAAGTTTGAGAAAAAATCTTACAATGAATAATAATATTTACTAGGAAGAGAATTCAAGTGGAGGGATATTTGATGACATTAACTAACGTCTATTTTATAGCATCATTTAACCCATGTTATTAACCCATTTTGTATAGTTATTGAAAAGAATTGTTACTTAATAGTTTATATTTGAGAATTGCAGTACTTATGGAGTAATTGGTGAAACTTAGCAAAAGGCGCGCATTCTGGAGCTTAAATGAAGATATTTTGAAGATTACTATTCTGAACACCAATACGCCGTATCCATCAAGGAAGATACGGCGTATCCGTGCCTACACTCACCAAAGACCACAAAAGGAATGAAAATCAATACGTTGTATCCAGAGGACTCAATACGTCGTATTCAAGATATGGAATCAATATAATATTCTGGAAGATATCAAACGTGGTGCCTACTCCAAGAAATCCCCAATACGCCGTATCCAATACATGGATACGCCGTATCCAACCAACTTCCAGACCTTATAAATAGAAAACTTAAAAATGAGTTTTAAGTGTGCTAAATCATATTCTCGATACCTAAACCACAAAAGTCGATTTTCAGGGGAGAAAAAGAGCAGAAGAGGTCGAGCAACGTATTCAATTCCATACGAGACATCGTGTAAATCCATATACTTTTGTAATCGTTCAGTTTTTGGTATTATCCGTTAACTCGGTTAGTTTACCTTGGCTAAATTATTACTCTTGTATTTATTATGACGTTTGAAGACTAATACCTTCAGGTATTAGCCATTATTATGAATATCTGAATGTTTGGTATTTATTTATATTGATTTCTTGATTTATCGTTGAGTGCTTGTTTTTATGTTTATCAATTTATACTTGTTTACGCGCTTTTGTATGCGACCTAACATTCAACTGGATCTAGCAAAGTGGACCAAGCGGATCTAGAGTCCGGGATAGCTCTCCATATAGTAATTTATACATCTAGAATAATAGTTACACAAGTATTGTCCTTCTAAGTCTGTGCTAAGGATACGCTTCGGGCTTAACTAGTTAATTGGATATTGCCAATGATTTATTGATTGTGTTGACTAGCAGGTGAACTAGATAATTCAACAAATAACGTTCTAATTCCATGGGATAATTGGATGAGTAGACTACTAGTGTATAGATTGCCATTAAGCGGTAAGTGGGTAAAGTCTCTATGAGCTAGGGTTTAACAAGATCTCCATTGCTTTAATTCCCAAGATAGATTATAATCAGCAAATAAGGATACTTTATGCGGATGCTTTAATTGTGACAGAATTAATGTGTCTAGGTCTTAGGATGATGTAACTCCTAAGTCTTAAGAATGATATGTGTTGGGTTTAAAAGACTTCAAGATATTCTTAGAGTTACTGCTGCTCAGGTATACATTAGTGTTGTCAAGCATAACTTAGTGCTGCTGGTAATACTAAAGAAAATTATGCTAAGTAGTTAGTACTGGTAGTATAAAAGTTACTACTGCTAGTTACTACTGTTAGTATAAAGTTGCTGCTAGTAGAAGTTAAGACTGCTCAGAGATAAAGACTGAAAATATACTAAGTAGTTACTACTGCTAGTACAAAAGTTAGTACTGCTAGTGTATGTTAGTACTGCTAGAGTAAACTTCTAAGCTAGTTAATACTGTTTGTGCTCAGTTATAACTATTGAGTGATTACTACTACTGTAAGGAATATGCTTACAGAGATGAGATCAAAGATTGATTGGAGAACAAGAATACTTACGAAGATAAGTATTAGTTATTTGTAAAGAAGATATGTATAACTTATTTGTTTAAGAGATTACGTTTGGTTATAGAAAAGATCATGATAAGTTAGAAAAGTATTGTAAGCCTTGTAGGACTCCTTGGTGTATAAAAGGAGGTCCTAGGGCATAATGTTAGATGTATATCTTTGATATTCGTAGCTTCAAGGTTTTGTAAACCCTAACACTATTAAGAGTGTTTGTTTTACATTGAGGCTAAAAGTTTGGTAATCTGTCTTGTTATTGATTTTGTGTTACTTTTTTATTAGAATTCTTCTTAGTATCACTGACTAGATTGCGTATAGTCTTTGATATATTCAATCAAAGTTTCTACCATAGTTGTCTTGGATTTATTCAATACAACTAAGCTTCTTACAAGCTAAGCAAGATCTATTCAAGTGGGATCAGTGCTTGTTGCGAAACTTTGAATAAGAAGAAACAATCTACACATACCAGAACTATTTGTTTGTCAAAACATGGAGGCAGGATCTTTAACAATGGTTGTTGCTGCAAAACTTCCAGTACTCAATCCAGGAGAATTTGAGCTTTGGAAAATGAGGATAGAACAGTACTTCCTAATGACAGATTATGCTCTTTGGGATGTAATAGTATGGAGACTCACCCTCCACTAAAGAGAACTGTTGAGGGGTGTTGAGCAAAACAGATCCCCTACAACTGCATAGGAGAAGTTAACAAGAAAATAGTTTAAAGCAAGAGTACACTATATGATGGCTCTTCCAAATGAACATCAACTAAAGTTTAATCCCGTACAATGTGCCAAGACTCTGAATGAAGCCAAGAAGAAAAGGTTTGAGGTCTAATAAGGAGTCAAAGAAAACTACAGAAAGACACGTCTAAAGGCAACATATTGAGAATTTCAATGGATAAGCTCAGAAGGAATTGATAAACCTATGATACGGCTTCAAAACTTATCAGTCAGCTAGAGATTCTAGGTGAAACTATTTCTCAAGAAGATATGAATCTGAAGTTTCTAAGAAGTCTCCCATCAGAATGGAAGACTCATACCTTGATCTGGAGAAACAAACCTGATTTAGACACCTTAAGCATGGATGACCTATACAACAATCTGAAGATTTATGAAACTAAAGTTAAAGGGTCATCAAGCTCAAACCAAAATTCACAGAATGTGGCTTTTGTGTCTTCCAATAACTCTGGCAGTTCCAATCAAGCTTATGGTTCTAACTCTACCAATACTGATAGTATGAGTGATGTTGTGATCTATTCTTTCTTTGCAAACCAATCTAACAGTCCACAATTAAATGATGAGGACTTACAACAGATTGATGCTGATGACTTGGAAGAGATGGATCTAAAGTGGCAGATGGCTATGTTGACCATGAGAGCCAGAAGATTTCTAAATAAGACTGGAAGGAAGATTAATGCAAATGGTTCTGAGACCATAGGGTTTAACAAATCAAAGGTGGAATGCTATAACTGTCATAAAAAGGGTCATTTTGCAAGGGAGTGCAGGGCTCCAAGGGAGAACAGGAACAGAGAACCTGTAAGGAGGAATGTGACAGTGGAAACAACAGAGACAAAAGCTTTGGTGGCTCAAGATGGACTTGGATATGACTGGAGTGATCAGGCTGAAGAAGGACCTACAAACTTTGCACTTATGGCATATACATCTTCAGGTTCTTCAAGTTCTTCAAGCTCAGATTCTGAGGTATCTACTTGTTCTAAAGCATGTTTAAAATCTTATGAAACTCTCAAAGAACATTATGATAATCTGACAAAAGATTTTAATAAGTCTCAATTAAATGTAGGTGCTTATAAAGCAGGTCTAGAATCTGTAGAGGCTAGACTAGATGTGTATAAAAAGAATGAGGTTGTTTTTGAAGAAGATATAAAGATTTTAAAACTTGATATTAAGTTAAGAGATAATGCACTAATAGAGCTTAGAAAGAAATTTGAAAAAGCTAAAAAGGAAAGAGATGATTTAAAACTTACCTTAGAAAAGTTTGGAAATTCATCTAAAAATCTAAGCAAACTGTTAGAGATTCAAGTAAGTGATAAGTTCAAGACTGGTGTAGGGTTTGATAGTCAAGTGGTTGATAGTCATGTGTTTGATAGTCAGAAGAATGATAGGTACAAAACAATTGAAGGGTATCATGTTGTTCCCCCTCCCTATACTGGGAACTTCATGCCCCCTAAATATGATTTGGTACTTGCTGATGAGGGAGAATATGTTTTTAGTAAGTCAATAACTAGTATACCTGATGTTGCAATAAGTGAAGCTAAGACTAGTGTGTCAAAACCTAAGTCTATTGGTGAACCTCTTATTGAAGACATGATATCTGACAGTGAGGATGAGAATGATACTAAGTTTAAGTCTAAACAGAGAAAACCTAGTTTTACCAAAACAGAATTTGTTAAATCTAATGAGCATGTGAAAACACCTAGGGAGTCTGTTAAGAAGGTAGAGAACAAAAAGCAAGCTAAATACCCTAGGAAAAATAGTCAAAGCCCTAGAGGTAACCAAAGAAACTGGAATAATTTGATGACTCTGAAATTAGGAAGTAATTTTGAGTTTAAAAATAAAGCTTGTTATGAATGTGGCAGTTTTAATCATTTGATTAAAGATTATGATTTGTATGAGAAGAAAATGGTAGAGAAAACTGTATGGAACAATGCTAGAAGGGAAAATCACCAAAATTCTCAAAGAATGACTCACCAGACCAATGCTAGAAGGGAAAATCATCCAAAAGGAAATTTTGTTCCAAAAGCAGTCTTAATTAAATCTGGCATTAAAACATTTAATACTGCTGGGTAAAACTTTTTAAAAGCAGTAGTATCAGTTAATACTGCTAGACCAATTAATACTGCCTACCCAAGACCAATAGTAAATAGTGCAAGGACAACATCAAGTGTTTTTAATAGAGCATATACATATGTTATAAGTCTCTTTAACAAGTCTATAACAAATAAGAACAGTAATTTAAAAGAAAAAGTTAATACTGTTAAGGAAAATGTTACTACTGCTTGGCCAAAAGCAGTAGTAAGTGATAATAAGGGAAATGAGGCTAATTTTGTTAAGGCCTCAACATGTTAGGTTTGGAGACCAAAGCAAAAGGTTTTAGACCATGTCTCCAGACACAATGGTGCATCAATGAATTTTAAAAGATTTGACTATGTTGATGCACAAGGCAGATCCAAGTCTGTAATGGCTTGGGTCCCCAAGAGAGCCTGATTCTCTTACTTTTTGTGCAGGGCAATCCACAGCTAGAATTGCAGGAAAAAGGAGTAATTGACAGTGGATGCTCTAGGCACATGACTGGAAACAAGTCCTACCTCTCAGATTATGAAGAAATTGATGGTGGATTTGTTGCCTTTGGAGGAGACAAAGGAGGTAGAATCACTGGTAAAGGTAAAATCAGTACAGGTAAATTGGATTTTGAAGATGTGTACTTTGTTAAGGAGCTTAAGTTTAACCTTTTTAGTGTCTCACAAATGTGTGACAAGAAAAATAGTGTTCTTTTTACAGACACTGAATGTGTTGTTTTGTCTCCTGACTTTAAGCTACTTGATGAAAATCATGTCTTGCTTAGAGTTCCTAGAAAATATAACATGTACAATGTTGATTTAAAGAATATTGTTCCTTCAGGAGGTCTAACTTGTCTCTTTGCAAAGGCCATGTTAGATGAATCTAATCTTTGGCATAGGAGGCTTGGGTATATAAATTTCAAAACACTGAACAAACTAGTGAGGGGAAACCTTGTTAGAGGTTTACCTTTAAAGATTTTTAAAAATAATCACACATGTGTTGCTTGTCAGAAAGGAAAGCAATATAAAGCATCTTGTAAGACCAAGACTGTAAGCTCAATCAGCCAACCATTACAAATGTCGCATATGGATTTATTTGGGCCAACATTTGTAAAGAGTCTAATGAAAAGGGTGTATTGCCTAGTTGTCACAGATGACTATAGTAGGTTTAGTTGGGGTTTCTTCTTAGCCACTACGGATGGAACTAGTGAAATCCTTAAAACATTTATTACAGGCATAAAAATCTAATAGACCTTAAGGTGAAAGTGATCAGATGTGACAATGGGACTGAATTTAAGAATAAGGTCATGAATCAGTTCTATGATATGAAGGGTATTAAGAGGGACTTTAGTGTTGCTAGGACTCCACAACAAAATAGAGTAGCATAAAGGAAAAAAAGGACACCAATAGAGGCTGCTAGGACTATGCTAGCTGATTCAAAATTGCTAACAACTTTTTGGGCTGAGCAGTTAATACTTCTTGTTATGTTCAAAATAAGGTGTTAGTTATCAAGCCTCACAACAAGACCCCTTATGTACGTTTTCTAGGTAGAAAACTTGCCTTAAGATTCATGAGACCATTTGGGTGTCTTGATACTATTCTTAATACATTAGATCACCTAGGTAAGTTTGATGGAAAGTCTGATGAATGGTTCTTTATAGGATACTCTACCAATAGCAAAGCATACAGGGTATTCAACAGTAGAACTAGGATAGTAGAAGAGAACCTGCATGTTAAGTTTAGTGAAGAAACACATAATATTGTAGGAAATGGACCTAATTGGCTTTTTGATATAGATGCTCTAACAATATCTATGAATTATAAGCCAGTTGTTGCAGGGAATCAAACTGATGGTAATGCATGCACCAAAGAATACATTGATGCAGGTCAAGATAGGAAGAAATTAGTACCTGATCAAAAGTATATACTGCTACTATTGTTAACATCTGATCCATTACTCTATAAAAGTTTAAAGGATTCTCTTGATGCAAGATTCAAACCATCAAGGGAGGAGGAAAAGATGGATTCTGAACATCCAGAGAATGAATATAGTGAGGTGCCAAATACAGAGGAGCCAAGAATAAATCAAGAGCATGATGCAAATGTCAACATCACTAACAACATTAATACTGTTAGTCCAACTGTTAATGTTGTTGGCATAGAAAATAATGTTGTTAATAAGAATATAGTATATGGATGTATTGATGATCCAAATATGCCTAATTTGGAAGAGATTGTCTATTTTGATGATGATGAAGAAGTTGGTGCAGAGGCTGACATGAACAATTTGGCTACAACTATGCCTATCAGTCTTATTCCAACTACAGGAGTTCACAAAGATCATCCACTTGAACAAATCATTGGAGATATACAGTCAGTACCTCAAACCAGAAGGATGACAAAGAATGTGACTAAACATGGTATGTTTAGTTCAGTGCAAGAGAGAATCAACCATAAAGAATTTCTTAATTGTCTGTTTGCTTGTTTTCTATCACAAGTAGAACCCAAAAAGGTGACTCAAGCTTTGATAGATCCAAGAAGGATAGAAGCAATGCATGATGAGCTTTTATAGTTTAAATTGCAGAAGGTTTGGACTTTGGTTGAGTTACCATATGGCAAGAGGGCCATTGGTACTAAATGGGTGTACAGAAACAAGAAAGATGATAGAGGTATTGTGGTTAGAAACAAGGTAAGACTAGTAGCACAGGGTTACACTCAAGAGGAGGGTATAGATTATGATGAAGTTTTTGCTCTAGTTGCTAGGATTGAAGCAATTAGGCTTTTCTTAGCCTATGCCTCATTCATAAACTTCATTGTTTATCAGATGGATGTAAAGAGTGCATTTTTGTATGGCACAATTGAAGAAGAGGTTTATGTTTTCCAACCTTCAGGGTTTGAAGATCCAGAGTTTCCTAACAAAGTTTACAAGGTAGAAAAGGCTTTATATGGTGTACATCAAGCTCCTAGAGCCTGGTATAAGACCTTATCTACCTATTTATTAGAAAATAGATTTAGAAGACGGACTATAGACAAGACTTTATTTATCAAGAAGGACAAAGGTGATATCCTGTTAGTACAGGTGTATGTAGATGATATCATCTTTGGGTCTACTAAAAAGTCTTTATGTACTGAGTTTGAACAGATGATGCACAAGAGATTCTAGATGAGTTCTATGGAGGAGCTCACTTTCTTCTTAGGGTTGCAGGTAAAACATAAAGATGATGGAATCTTCATTAGTCAAGACAAATATGTGACTGATATTTTGAAAAAAATTGATTTTGTTACTGTGAGGACAGCAAGCACTCCTATGGAAACTAACAAAGCATTACTCAAGGATGAAGAAGCTGCAAATGTGGATGTGCATTTATACAGATTAATGATTGGATCATTGATGTACCTAACAGCTTCTAGACCTGACATAATGTTTGTTGTTTGTGCTTGTGCAAGGTTCCAAGTTACACCAAAGACTTCACATCTTCATGTTGTGAAGAGAATCTTTAGATACTTAAAAGGTCATCCTAAATTGGGCCTTTGGTAACCTAGAGATTCATCATTTGACTTTGAGGCTTTTTTTGATAGTGATTATGCTGGTGCTAGCTTAGACAGGAAATCCACAACAGAAGGTTGTCAATTTCTTGGAAGAAGATTGATTTCATGGCAATATAAAAAGCAGACTATAGTTGCCAACTCCACTACTAAAGCAGAGTATGTTGCTGCTACTAATTATTGTAGACAGGTGTTATGGATCCAAAATCAATTACTTAATTATGGATACAACTTTATGAACACCAAGATTTTCATTGACAATGAAAGCACAATTTGCATAGTTAAGAATCTAGTGTTTCATTCAAAGACTAAGCACATTGAGATTAGACATCACTTCATCAGGGATTCATATGAGAAGAGATTAATTCAAGTAACCAAGATTCACACTGATCACAATGTTACTGATTTACTAACAAAGGCATTTGATGTTAGCAGATTCCAATATCTGATTGCAAGTATTAGATTGCTTAACCTCTAAAGTATTGATTGAGAGGATGTTAATTGTGTTACTATGAAATTGATTATCCACAACGGATGCTTGAAATAACATGGAAATGCAGCATAACAACAAACAGATGTGGGTGAAGGGTTAGGAAATCCCATTGAACCCTAACACACATCCATAACTGCTTCACTATCTAATCTTGAACCAATCACTGTTCCATCATTATCTTAACCCAAAAAGACTCAAAAACCTAGGAAAGTCAAAAGAACCACTGAGATATCTTAGTCTAGTAGACCTATTCCCCTTGTAACTTATAAGATTGTCATTAAGGAGTGGGAAGACATAATGGAAAGGCCTGCCACTATTGTTTCTAGCTTAGAAGCAGAGCATGACAATGGTAACATAAATAGGACCTAATCTATGGCAACACTAAATGAGTCTTTTCCTTAGGGAACTGATCCAGGTAGTGGTCCCAGATGCCAAGATACCATATTAGGGGGGGTGCAGAAGCTCAAATTAGTTTTGAGGCTGCATCTAAACAGTCCAATGATCCAACTCTCTCAAGAGTTAACACACTTGGAAGTGGGGAGGACAGCATGAAACTAAAGGAATTAATGGAATTTCATACCAAACTGTCTGTTAGGGCTCCTGATTTATGATATAAAAATAGATAGAGTGACTTGGTAAGAAAAAAAAAAGATATAGTGAGCTAAAAAATAGAAAAAGAGTTATGTGATATAAAAACAGATAGAGTGAATTGGTGAGCAAAAGAAATGAGAGATATTGTGAGATCAAAAACAGAAAGAAAGCTTGTAAGAGTCAAAATTCATGATGAAAATGCTTTTTGGAATGAAATTGGGGTTAATGCTGGTGTTTCAAAGTTAATGCTACCAAGCTTAAACTTACTACTGCCAGTACTAGTTTATGCTGCTAGGCATTTACTTACTGTTGTTAGGCATAAGTTAATGCTGACAGGCATAACTTACTACTATTGGGTTAGTTAATACTATTAGACTTAACTTAATGCTGCCAGTTCAAGTTAATGTTGTTGAGGGTGAATTCATAAATACTTCGATTAAGGGTTTCAATCACTCATTCAATTGATTTTACACATTGTTATACTCTCTAATCATAAACCCTAACTCAGATTCATCTTTAATCATCAAAACCCATCATAATGTCGACCTCAAAGTTTGCTAAAACTCACAATTTGGTGGCATTCTTGGAAAAACCCGAAGAAAGTAATGGATTTGAAGGCATTATTGATTTTCTAAATGCAAGTTCTATCAAGTATGCGTCAACGGTTAGTCCTAGAGTATATGAATCATGCATTCAACAGTTCTGGGCAACTGCTAAGGCTAAGACAGTTAATGGGGAGTGTTAGATACAAGCCCTAGTAGATAAGAAGAAGGTGATCATCACTGAGAAGAGCGTGAGAAGTGATCTTCTGTTAGAAGATGCTAAAGGGACTGAATGTCTGCCAAATGATGTAATGTTTGAACAGCTCACACTCATGGGGTATGAAAATCTTACACAAAATCTTACATTCTATAAAGTTTATTTTTCATCCCAATGGAAATTTCTTATCCATACCATACTGCAATGCCTTAGTGCTAAGACTACAGCCTTGAATGAATTTAGTAGCACTATGGCATCTGCTATCATCTGTCTTACTACAAACCAAAAAATTTAACTTTTCTAAGTATATTTTTGATAATATGATGAAGAACTTGGAGGGTGGGGTTTAATTTCTTATGTATCCAAGGTTTGTGCAAGTGTTCCTGGACAAACAATTTGAAGGAATGTCCAAACATGAAGGGATTTATGTTACACCTTCCTATACAAAGAAGATTTTTGCTAATATGAAGAGGGAAGGAAAAGGTTTCTCTAGGAGAATCACCCCTCTATTTCAAACTATGATGGTTCAAGCTCCAGAAGACATGGGTAAAGATTCAGCTGCTCCTACTGATTCCCATTCCACACCCATTATTACTCAACCATCATCATCTAAGCCTGAAAAGAAAAAGTCTAGAAGGAAACAGAGGAAGGACAATGGTCCTACACAACCTATTCCTGATGAGGCTACTAATGAGGAACCTATATCTACCCCTTCCTGTGATCCACCTCAAAGTGGTGAGGATAGATTGCAACTTGCTGAATTGATGACTTTATGTACCAACTACAAAAGCAGGTTCTTGATTTGGTGGAATCAAAGACTGCTCAAGCAAAGGAGATTGCCAGTTTAAAGAAGAGAGTTAAACAGTTGGAAAAGAGAAGGAAGTCAAGAACTTCAAGGCTCAAGAGGTTAAGGATGGTTGGTTCAGCTAGCAGGGTAGAATCCTCTAATGATGTTAGTTTGGGTGCACAAGAGGATGCATCCAAACAGGGGAGGAAAATAGTTGATCTTGATGCTGATGCAGAAGTGACTTTGATTGATGAGACTCAAGAAAGATTTGATGAAGAGATGTTGTTTGATGTACAAGATGATTTACAAGGTGAAAAAGTTGTTGCTAAAAAAGAAGTTGCTAAAAAGGAAGTTAGTGTTGCTGATCCAAGTTAAACTATTGTGCTGGAAGAAGTATTTACTACTGCCACGTCGCTATCACAACTGTAGTTGATTGAGTTGACTCTGACACAGACTTTGATAGAATTAAAGCATCTAAAACCCCCCCCCGACCAAAGGCTGATACAACAACTCCCACACCCATTACAACTACTGTTTCTAGCCCAAGACCCAACGGCAAAAGAATTGTCTTCTCACTGATCAGCGAAAGCAAGCATCTGCATTTACACCAATAGTTTCTTCATCACAACTTCCACAAGCAAAAAAACAAAGGCAAGGGAAAAATGGTTGAGCCTGAAAAGCCATTAAAGAAGAAAGATCAAATTGCACTTGATGAATAACTGGCACTCAGATTGCAGGCTGAAGAACAAGCAGAGTTGGAAAAAGAAAGAGTTGCACAAGAAGAAGCTAGCAGAGCAGCAATTATTGAAGAACTGGATAGCATTCAAGTTATGATTGATGTTGATGAGCAATTAGTTGCAAGACTCCAAGCTGAAGAACAAGAACAATTATCCATTGAAGAAAAGTCAAGAATGTTAGTGGAGATGATAGCTGGAAGGAAAAAGCTTTTTGCAGCACAGAGAGCAGCAGAGTAAAGAAGTAAACCACCTACCAAAAATCAAATAAGGAATATAATGTGTACATACCTAAAGAATATGGGTAGATATAAGCACAATCAGCTAAAAGGAAAGAGTTATGAAGAAATTTAGAAGCTCTTTGACAAAGCATACAAACAGGTAAGTTCATTTGTTCCTATGGATTCAGAGGTGGTGAAAAGCAGTGTGACAAGAACTAAAGGAAGTTCTAAAAGAGCAGGAGATGAGCTTGAATCTGATAAATCAAAGAAGCATAAGATAGATGAGCTTGTAGAAGCTGAAAAAGATGATCAAGAGGAGGCAGAGATGAAAAGGCATATTGAGATAGTTAAAGATGATGAGGTAGCAATTGATGCTATACCTCTAGCTACTAAGCCTCCAGTGATTGTTGAATACAAGATTGATAAAGATGGAAGGATGGGATACTTTAAATTGATAAGGGCTGATGGAAGCTCAAAAAGGTATTCATCAATGATAAAGATGCTTCAGGATATTGATAGAGAAGACTTGGAGACCCTCTGGAAGTTGGTTAAAGCTAAACATGAGAATACAAGGCCAGAGGAGGATTATGAAAGAGTGTTATGGGGTGATTTGAAAGTAATGTTTGAACCTGACATAAAAAGTGAAGTATGGAGAAATCTACAAGGGTACAAAGTGACTATATGGAAGCTGTTTGATAACTGTGGAGTGCACTTTGTGAGGTTTAAAAATCTACATATATTTATGTTAGTTGAGAAAAGATATCCCCTTACACCAATAACAATCTCAAACATGCTGAACAAAAAGCTTCAAGCTGACCATTGGAATGAGATGTGTTATCAACTACTCAAGCTCATGAGAAAGCAGGAAAAGGGTCAATGAAGTGTTTGAATGCATCCTCCTGGTGATGGTGAAGATTTTTAATGAAACTTGAAGATTCAAATGATGAACATCAAGTTTAGGGGAGGATTGTTGGGTTTAAAAGACTTTAAGATATTCTTAGAGCACTGTTGCTCAGGTATATATTAGTGCTGTCAAACATAACTTAGTGCTGCTGGTAATACTAATGAAAATTATGCTAAGTAGTTAGTACTGGTAGTATAAAAGTTACTACTGCTAGTTACTACTGTTAATATAATTAGTACTGTTAGTATAAAGTTACTGCTTCTAGTAGAAGTTAAGACTGCTCAGAGATGAAGACTAAAAATATACTAAGTAGTTACTACTGCTAGTACAAAAGTTAGTACTGCTAGTGTATGTTAGTACTGCTAGTGTAAACTTCTAAGCTAGTTAATACTGCTTGTGCTCAGTTACAACTGCTGAGTGATTACTACGGCTGGAAGGAATATGCTAACAGATATGAGATTAAAGATTGATTAGAGAACAAGAATACTTACGAAGATAAGTATTAGTTATTAGTAAAGAAGATATGTATAACTTATTTGTTTAAGAGATTACGTTTGTTTATAGAAAAGATCATGATAAGTTAGGAAAGTATTGTAAGCCTTGTAGGACTCCTTAGTGTATAAAAGGAGGTCCTAGGGCATAATGTTAGATATACATCTTTGATATTCGTAGCTTTAAGGTTTTGTAAACCCTAACACTATTAAGAGTGTTCGTTTTATATTGAGGCTGAAAGTTTGGTAATCTGTCTTGTTATTGATTTAATGTTACCGTTTTATTAGAATTCTTCTTAGTATCATTGACTAGATTTTGCATAGTCTTTGATATGTTCAATCAAAGTTTCTACCATAGTTGTCTTATATTTATTCAATACAACTAAGTTTCTTACAAGCTAAGCAAGATCTATTCAAGTGGGATCAACAATATGCCACCTCGAGAGAAGAAATCATTGCACTAAATAAACAAACCAACATTCTAATCGGATTAATAATTGTTAATACAGTTTTCTTATATAAGGTTCGACCGCTCTTTTATCGTTTTTCTATTAGCTTGCGTGGGTAACAGTGTCTTGAATTGATTGTAGTCACCAACCAAACCGTGCCAGTCTCTCAGGCTGAAAACCCCATTTTCCCGTTAGAATTAGGATTTAGACTGGCATAGGTTTAGATTAGAATATAATTAACATAGATTAGATAACCAAGATATTAATTAAATTGATAGATTTAACCTCGCTCTCAGTGATCGACACCCTACTTACCACGAAACTACTACCGATCGGGTACACTGCCCATTAAAGTGTTGTTTTTGGTTGAGTCGGCAAAATATAAATTTAAAACTTGAATCATTAAAATATACACCACACAACGACACATCACAAACCTAAAACTATTTTCATATCGTGACAATAATCAAATTATAACTATGTACCTTTAGCTCTTGGGACGACTTTGGATTTACCAAACTACTGCACTGCATATGACCGGGTTCTCTGCCCGTTAGTGCGTGTATCGGTAAATGAGTTTTATAAATTTAAAACTTGGTAAAATATTATTAAAAACATTTACGCATCAGTTACTGAGTAGAAAGCTTATTTGGAACATTTTAATGCCCCCCTCAATTATTGAGGGTAGGATATAGTGTTAAGTACATATTTTCAAAGATTTTGAATATAATAAAAAATTCATGAAAAATTATACTTAACACATATATACAAATATATGTACACTACATATTTACATATTATACAAGATAAGATATGAGACAGGACTTGACATGTTTAAACCAAGTATGAACTAGTCATATTGTCCTCTGCAACAGTCGTTTGTTCGTCGTTGTTTTCCTTCCACCAACCAGCACTTCTAAGCTTCTCATTATTCTTCTTTTGAACAGCTTATCACCAATCTTGTTCAGCATGATGCCTGTGCGTCTCTTATCCTTATATGTCCACTCCCTCGTAGGCATGTCTTTGTTGTAACCAAGCTTGAAGTTCTGCAGCCTTTGATGAAGGATATTATGAATAAATTGTAGAGTCCCGTCACAAAACTTGTTAATCTCATCAATACGCATCAGCCTTTTCTTCTTTCTCTTATCTTCGTAAATAACCCCCATTGGATCAAAGTTTGGAGTGTATGGTTCTTTGGCTGAGATAAGTGGACATGTCCTTTGAGGCTTGGTTAAGTTGAGCTTTCTTTGGTAACTTTCAACACCTAACTAGACATCTTCAACCCTGTTCTAAATAATGATTCTTCGGGTGAACATTTTTAGAGCAGTGATAAAGTACACAATCATATCACCTTCTAGATTGAAGAGCCTGTTTAGAGCAATAAGAAGAAGCATGTCTTCAATTTCATTTAAGTGTAAGTCTGGAAAGTCACCTTATTTGAACTTGTAAAGTTTCTGATCAACTCGCCTTACAACAATTTCTTGTAAGTAGCCACTAGATTTCTTCTTAATCTTAACAGTAAACAACACTCAAAATTCTCATGGTTGAGAAAACTTTATGTTTGGATACCCAATTGATCATAGCTATGTAGATCTATTGACGTTGTGGTCCCTAATGAGATATTTCAAGAGCAACATCCTTGTCATAGGCAATTGTAAATGGACTTCACCGTGTTGGAACCAAATCTTCAATGCCTTCCATTGTATACCTTGCAGCTGGTGTCTTAGTAATGGAGGAGGAGTACGTTCTTTCTAAATTTCATGCTTTTAAGTATTCAAGATGGTTGTTAAAGAAGAATTCAACAAGAATTGTAAGTCGACCTTCTTTATCTTTCAGGGGTAATGGTTTGCTCATATCAACTGGACTTTTTTGACCTTCAGGGTTTGTCCAGTCGAGTTGATCTGTCAAAGCACGATGGCATTCCTCCATATTGTATTCTAGTTCGACACAACTTTTGTAGGTACCTTTGAGTAGGTTGAACACTAGACCCACTAAATCTGCTCTTGTGATCGTGTCTAACTTGAGGCGATTCATAGAAAATGCAGTAAAGTCAATAGGAGTACTCATCAACTCATCAAACGTGAGTGGAGGCTTCTCAGCTTGTATCATCTCTTTAAACCATGACTGTTCTGGGGCATTATCAACAGATTTGACTTTATTCTAGTCTAGATTAGGTGTCTTAGGCCTTGGATGTAACACCCCCAAAATCCATAACGTATCGGAATGTAACATTGGGGTGCTATTTCATAGTTACAAAGTACAAGTCACGGAAAACAACCTCAAAATGTGACGTTTTAAAATAAATGTTCACATTCAATAATCAAAAGATCAGAGTTTACAAATAGGTCCCAATAGTTTTAATAAAACACAATGTTTTCAAAAGGAGTTTTATCGAATGTCTAAAATGTAGACTCTCCGAAATACATATCCATGTGGCTTCCCTCCGAGCAACATACCTGAAAGACCTGAGATTACATGCGAAAAAACGGTCAACAATAGTGTTGACTGAATTCATAGGTTTTAATCATAAAGCAATGATTAGGTAAATCAAGTAATGTTATTGAAATCAAGTATAGTGCTCCAACGAGCACTTAAGTGGACCGCAAGATTTAAGTAGTGTAGACAAGAGAAACGAATTCACCAAGTCTAAAAGAAATATGTATTATTGCATCTAAGCTCATGGTACTCAAAACTGACAGTATATATCAATAATGATATATAAGATAATAATGGCCCCGTATAGGTAATTGTCATATACCTAGAGTTACATATATAGTCCGTTTGGTTACCTATCCGGCTAACACAAATGGGATTCGTCAATCCCGATAGGCCTATCCATAATATTCGCGTTCACACATAAGTGATTAATAGTCCATGATGTGGGGGACTAATGGCATGAAAGGACTTAGACACAAGCAATAATATTCAGGCAATAATCTGGATAGCATACAATTTAAAAAGCACTTGCGTCCAAAATGAAAAATAAGCATGTAATCTCTCCCGGAGTTTATAAAACAGTAAATGAGTGCAAGTGCAGGCTATGAACTCATCTTGCACGAAATGATAACCAATGATGATGACAATAGAGATGATAGCGATGAGAGCAAAACGACAAAGTAAGATAAGTCAGGAAACCGCGGGCTTCTAACGACGACCTTAACAAGTAAGGCGTGAGTACAAGAATGAACACAAGAAGTATCACTAAAATCAACTCTCGAATCTGAACCTCACTAAACACATCCTTAACCTTCACTAGTGTATTTTCGAGATAGCCCGTCTTGATGATCGATGGCAGAAAGTACTAGTCTAAACGTATTCACTATTTTTTTGTAATTTTATTAACTTTTTAATTAATCTTTTGTAAAATATTCTTAGGCAAAATATTTTTAGAGTTCATGCGTTTTGTTGATGAAATATGTATGGCATATTTATAAGGTGAAAGTAAGATTGACACGTACCATAATAAGGTAAATTGACGCGGCAAATTCGGAGATGACTAAGTTGACACGCAACCGAGTAGTCATCATATTTTCCTACTAGCTACTGTTCTTCTTATCTTTTACTTCTCTAGTAATTAAATTTTCTTACTCGCCTACTAAATTAGTACGTGTCCTACTATTGTAAGTTGTGACACATGATATACTATGATGATTTTTTTTATATAATGTTAAGTGTATGTATAAAAGGCTAATAGTGTAAAGGTGGTGCATACTTGAGTTAAAAACGCAAAAAGTGCAAAGTTTATGTAAACACGGAAAATAAAAGTATGACTTAAAAATATATGTAAGATGATCAAAGTACATAAAACATGTAGACTAAACGAAGTTTAGAGTCGGGTTCAATTAAATGTATGTGTTACGACGTTCGCAAAATAACCTATCCTTATAGCTAAAATTGAGATAGAAATGTAGTTTATGTTTGATATATGGGATGACGAAGAGTATGGAGAGGGTGAGCAAAATGAGTTTTGTTAACTATGAGAAGTGATAAGTGTTGTGAGGTTTTTATACCATTTTTGAAAAGAATACAAATGTTCTCAGGTGATGCAAAGTTAACAATCACAAGACACCTAAGTGTCTAGTAATTTCCGCCCATAGTGGTGTTTTAGTTAGGTAATTTATTTAATAAATTGTCTTACAATTTGAATTAGCGAATATTATCGAAGTTTGATATTTTAAAAGTTACGTTACGCAAAGATTAAACGTAAAACACGAAAAATAAACGCTTCCGATAAAATAAAACTACAACATTCGAAATACGTTTTCAAAAAATTATATAATACATAGGGTTCGTAGACTAAATATAGTCTAAGGACGGTGCACGAATAAGAGTACGTTTAAAGACGTACACGGAATAATTTATTCGAAAACTCATAAAAATAATAATTTAAGAAAATTTAAATTAATTGAAAAAAGTCGGGGTTTAAATATTGACCCAAAAATTATGAATTGCTACAGTCTCCACCCGTTAGAAGAATCACGTCCTCATGATTTAGTTTTATGTGCCCGAGAAGATATGCGAATACTTTTTTCGCATTTGATCTTCTCTTTCCCAGGTATATTCTGGCCTTCGGCGAGAATTCCAACGTATTTAACAATGGGGATTCGGCTTTGTTTCAACTGTTTGACCTATCGGTTCATTATTTCAACAAGTTCTTCTATAAAATGTAGCTTGTCATCGAGTTTGATTTCATCTATTGGGTTGACAAGGTTTTCGTCAGACATACATTTCTTTAGATTTGACACGTGGAATGTATTATGGATTCCACTTAATTCTTGCGGTAGTTCGAGTTTATATGTTACCGGACCAATCCTAGCCAGGATTTTGAATGGCCCGATGTATTGTGGACTTAGTTTGCCACATTTTCCAAAACAAATTATGCCTTTCTAAGGCGAGACTTTTTAACATAACTCTATCTCTAACTTGGAAGTCCAAGAGTTTTCGTCTAGTGTCAACATAGCTTTTCTGACGATCTCTAGCAGCATATAATCTATTTCTGATTTGTACAATCTTTTTAGTTGATTGTTGTACAATCTCTGGACCTGTGAGTTAGACATCGCCAACCTCACTCCAGCAAATAAAAGATCGACACTTTTGGCCATACAATGCTTCGAAAGGTGAGGATTTAAGACTGGAATAATAGCTATTGTTATAAGAAAATTCGACTAACGATAAATGGTTGTCCCAACTTTTACCGAAGTCAATAATACAAGCTCTTAGCATATCTTCCAAGGTTTTTATTGTTCTTTCGCTTTGACCGTCAGTTTGTGGATGATGGGAAGTACTCATGTCCAGTTGAGTTCCGAAAGCTTTCTGAGATGACTACTAGAAGTTAGAAGTGAATTTGCTATCTCTATCTGAGATAATTGAAATTGGCACACCATGCCTAGAAACTATTTCCTAGATGTAAAGCGTGGTTAGTTTGTCCATACTATAAGTTTCTCTGATTGGAATAAAATGAGCAGATTTAGTGAGACGGATTACCCAAATGGCGTCATAACCACTTGGTGTTATGGGTAATTTAGTAACAAAATCCATCGTGATTCTTTTCGACTTTCATACACGAATCTCGGGTTGTTGTAGTAATCCTAATGGTTTTTGACACTCAGCCATGACCTTAGAACATGTCAAGCATTTACTGATGTAGGTGGCAATATTTGCTTTCATGTTAGGTCACCAATATAGCTCTTTGAGGTCATGATACATTTTGTCAGATCCTGAGTGGATGAAATACTTTGACTTATGCGATTCATGCATAATCAAATCTCGTACACCACCTAAGAGTGGTATCCAGCTTCTGTCTTCAAAACATATGGTTCCATCTGGTCTTTTCTGAAATTTCTTCTCGATCATGCCATATAGGTTCTCATTTTTGACATTTTCTTCATTGGCCGCTTCAGTTTGCGCCTCAAGGATTTGTGAGGGGAGTGGTGAAATGATCATCATTCCCAAAGATCTAACTCTTAGAGGTTTAAGTCGCTCCTTTCTAGTAAGAGCATCTGCTACAACATTTGCTTTACCCGGGTGATAAGGAATTTTACAATCATAATCATTGAGTAATTCTATCCAGCAACGCTGTCTCATGTTCAGCTCCTTCTGGTCTAGAATATGTTGTAATCTTTTATGATCTGTGAATACTGTATACTTCGTGCCATAGAAATAATGTCTCTAAATTCTGAGAGTAAAAACAATTGATCCTAATTCCAAGTCGTGAGTGGTGTAGTGAGTTTTAAGTTAACGAGAGGCGTATGCTATCACTTTTTGTCTCTGCATCAAACTTGCTCCTAAGCCTTGGTGTGAAGCATCACAGTACACAACGAAATCTTCACTACCATCAGGTAAGGCTAAAATAGGTGTACTATACAATTTTTCCTTTAGTAACTGAAATGCTTTTTCTTCATCTTTATCCTAACTAAATTTTTGTTTTTTAGTCAATTTAGTCAAAGGCTTTGCTATCTTGGAAAAAAAACTTCGATGAATCTACGGTAATATCCAACAAGTTCTAGGAATTAACGTATTTCCATTGGGGTTGTAGGAGCAGCCCAATTCTTTATGGACTCGATCTCGGCGAGATCCACCTGAATACCCTGACTATTAATCACGTGACCTAGAAATTGCACAGTTGAAATCTAAAATTCACATTTAGAGAATTTAGCGTACAACTCTTCTTTCTTGAGTATCTCTAAGATTATCTTAAGATGTTTTTCGTGTTCATCTTTACTCTTGGATTATATTAGAATATCATCTATGAATACTATCACGAACTTATCCAAGTATGGTCTACACTCGATTCATGAGGTCCATGAATATTGTTGGTGCGTTGGTTAAACCAAAGAGCATAACTTGGAACTCATAGTGACCATATCGAGTCTTAAATGTCATTTTCAGAATATCCTCTTCCCGAACTCTAAGTTGGTGATATCCTGATTTTCAATCGATCTTAGAGTATAAACTTGAACCTTGTAGTTGGTCCAACAGATCATCGATTCTTGGTAGCGGATATCAGTTCTTTACAGTTAGCTTGTTAAGTTCGCGGTGATCAATACACATTTGAAAAGATCCATACAACAAACTATGAATCGAAAAGAGTTTAAAGAGTGATTCGTACAAGAATGATAACGATAATGATTAGATAAACGATGACCAGGAATGATTCGTACAAACAAATTATGAATTGTAAGAGAGTCGCTTGTACACAAACCATGTCGAATATATTTAAGTCCACTTATTTATAATTCATTATTTACATCCAAAGGCATCCCAATCCATGTAAATTAGAATTAGAAACTTATGGTTCGACGATTTATAACTTCTCTATCCAAATGAAGAGGCGTCCCAATTCATTTAAATAAGGAGACTATAAATCATCCTACTTAAGTATAGTCGGCATAAAACCATGATATTAAATCAAAGCGAAAGTTACATTAAGTAGAAGGTGTCTCCTTGGCGGTATGATTCTCCAAAATCATAAGGAGTAACGAGAAGAATAATGAGACATTAATCAATCACGTTCACAAAAGTAGATGCCCTAAAACGGCATGTTATGAGGTGAAAATTTTGTTGTTGTCGTATTCCAATTAGCTGACATGATTAAATGCGGTAGGTTACATGATGACGTATGCATTTCAAAAGTACGAGGTGAGTGTTCAAACTCAGAGTCGAATAGTAAATAACCAATGGGATCGACAAATTATGTTAAGTTTTGATATCAAAAAGAGAATTAAGTAAAGTCATGATAAAGTCTCAGAGACCATCGTATCAATCACGATGTCTTGAGAAATGTCTAGAGACCATTGTGCAATCTCACAATGTCTTGAAATAAACGAAACCATTATGTCACACACACAATGCCATAAAGAAGGTTTAAAGACCATTGTGTCACTCATAACGTCTTATAAGAGCTTTAGCATTCTTATAGACAGCCGTTATATAAAAATATAGAGGCACTATAAAGTAGACATAAGTGATCAAAAATAGTCAACACTTATATAAATTACTTTAATATAAGTAAGTAGCGGTAGTCCCGAAGATAAGTGTAAGAGATCGAAAAGAAAGTAGCTCATATATGTGGTTATCCTTATATAATACCAACATTAATGCTCGAGGGAGTAAATGAGAAATCAAGAAGTACGCGATAATCGGAGTGGTCAATATTTATATAACTAATCATTATAAGGTAAATAGTAAGACGTCATAAGATAGACGTAAAAAGGCGAAATCATAGCCAAATGTTAAATATTCATTATCCATGTAATAGTAGTAGAGATGCAAAAGAGAGCTTATAAGGGATCAGAGAGCATGCGCGCACGGATATCGGATAAAACAAGAGGAGAGACTCTAAATTTTGAAAAGTAGTCATAGTCTAGGTTTTGAAAATGACCTAGTTCTTTATGACTTCAGCTCTGATACCAATCTGTAACATCCCCAAAATCCAAAACGCACCGGAATATAACATTGGGGTGCTACTTCATAGTTACAAAGTACAAGTCACGGAAAACGACCTCAAAATGAGACGTTTTAAAATAAATTTTCACATTCCACAATCAAAATATTAGAGTTTACAAATAGGTCCCAATAGTTTTAATAAAACAAAATGTTTTCAAAAGGAGTTTTATCGAATGTCTAAAATGTAGAGTCTCCGAAATACATATCTGCGTGGCTTCCCTCCGAGCAACATACCTGAAAGAACTGAGATTACATGTGAAAAAACGGTCAACAATAATGTTGAGTGAATTCATAGGTTTTAATCATAAAGCAGTGATTAGGTAAATCGAGTAATGTTATTGAAATCAAGTATAGTGCTCCAACGAGCAGTTAAGTGGTCTGCAAGATTTAAATAGTATAGATAAGATAAACGAATTCACCAAGTCTAAAAGAAATATGTATTATTGCATCTAAGCTCATGGTACTCAAAACTGACAGAATATATCAATAATGATATATAGGATAATAATGGCCCCGTGTAGGTAATTGCCATATACCTAGAGTTACAAATATAGTACGTTTGGTTACCTATCCGGCTAACACAAACGGGATTTGTCAATCCCGATAGGCCTATCCACAATATTCGCGTTCACACACAAGTGATTAATGGTCCATGATGTGGGGGACTAATGGCATAAAGGGACTTTGACACAAGCAATAATATTCAGGCAAGAATCTGGATAACATACAATTTAAAAAGCACTTGCGTTTAAAATGTAAAACAAGCATGTAATCTTCCTCGGAGTTTATAAAATAGTAAATGAGTGAAAGTGGGGGCTATGAACTCACCTTGCGTGAAATGATAACCAATGATGATGACAATAGAGATGATAGCGATGAGAGCAAAATGACAAAGTAAGATAAGTCAGGAAACCACGGGCTTCTAACGACGACCTTAAAAAGTAAGGCGTGAGTACAAGAATGAACACAAGAAGTATCACTAAAATCAACTCTCGAATGTGAACCTCACTAGACACATCCTTAACCTTCAATAGTGTATTTTTTTCAAGATAGCCCGTCTTCATGATCGATGGCAGAAAATACTAGCGTAAACGTATTCACCATTTTTTTGTAATTTTATTAACTTTTTAATTAATTTTTTGTAAAATATTCTTAGACAAAATATTTTTAGAGTTCTTGCGTTTTGTTGATGAAATATGCATGGCATATTTATAAGGTGAAAGTAAGATTGACACGTACCATAATCAGGTAAATTGATGCGGCAAATTCGGAGATGGCCAAGTTGACACGTACCATAATCAGGTAAACGTAGTCTAGAGTCGGGTTCAGTAAATGTATGTGTTACGACGTTCGCAAAATAACCTATCCTTATAGCTAAAATTAAGATAGAAATGTAGTTTATGTTTGATATATGGGACGACAAGGAGTATGGAGAGGGTGAGCAAAATGAGTTTTGTTAACTATAAGAAGTGATAAGTGTTGTGAGGTTTTTATACCATTTTTTAAAAGAATACAAATGTCCTCGGGTGATGCAAAGTTAACAATTACAAGACACCTAAGTGTCTAGTAATTTCTGCCCATAGTGGTGTTTTAGTTAGGTGATTTATTTAATAAATTGTCCCGCAATTTGAAATAGCAAATATTATCGAAGTTTGATATTTTAAAAGTTACGTTACGCAAAGGTTAAACGTAAAACACGAAAAATAAACGCTTTCGATAAAATAAAACTAAAATATTCGGAATACGTTTTCAAAAAATGATATAATACGTAGGGTTTGTAGACTAACTATAGTCTAAAGATGGTGCACGAATAAGAGTACGTTTAAAGACGTACACCGAATAATTTATTCAAAAACTCATAAAAATAATAATTTAAGAAAATTTAAATTTATTGATGAAAGTTAAGGTTTAAATATTGACCCAAAAATTACGAATTGCTACATTGGAGGTTGCTTGAACCAATCCTTCTTTGGAATCATTGGGGTAGCATCTACTTGTGGCTCATCAGCATCATTAGCCACATTGTTAAGGTTTGTCTCTTCGTCATCCATTGGCAGTACATGCTCAGGTTCTTTGACTGATTTGTTTGCAGATACAGATTTACCAGTTTTAGAGGTATTGGATGGAGTTTTACCTTTAGTAGATTCCTTGGATTTCGAGGATTTCATTGACGGTTCGGCATCTTCTCTAGTTCTTCTCTTTTTCATCCCTTGGTTTGATCCAGCAGGAGGGTCTTGATCTTTGTCTTCATGTCGTCTTTTCTTCTTAGAAAGAGGATCCACAACACGTTTATCCATGTCATTCTCATCCACAAGTAAAGACTGTATTAGAGCATCATACAGTGCCTTATGTGCTAGATGTTTTTCATATGACTTGGATGCCATCATCATTTTGAATGGCATGTCCTTCTGCACGTATTCATCGTCAGCAGCTTGATCAAATTGTGTTTTTAAGTATTTTGGCATTTTCTCCTTTGTAGCATGCTCTTACTTGATCTTTATGATCTCGAAAACATTTTTTAAGGGTATTGTTGTATAAATTCTTTGGTACGTCTTTAGAACACTTTTTGAAGTATGTCTCCTAGACTTGATCCAAGATACTTATCTACAGCAGATGGTACATGAGATTTGATTGATTCAAGGATTGATGGAGAGTGATCAACTTGTTTGAGTTCTTTAACATCTTTCTTCAAGTTAGATACTCTTTACAAGACAGTGGTTAATGCTTCAGATTCAGGAACTGGAGCAGCTGGAGCTTCGATAGCTAGTAGTAAAGTTGTTGTTTGTGTAGATGGTGGTATTTGTGTTGGTTCAGGGATAACCAACACTTTGACTTCATGATATGGTTCTTGCTAAATAGTAGGAACTTCTTGTTGGATTTTAATATCTAACAACTAATTGATCTCTGCTTTGTCATTTTCTTGAATAGTACTAATAAGAGACACATTAGGAGAATTATTAAGGAACTGATTACCAAAGTTAGAAGAAACAGAATGACTAGAGGTGGATTGAAGCAGATTAGACTTCTCTTTGTGTGTTGTTGAGACAAGAACCCCTACTTGTTCATCCCCAGCTTGATCATCTCCTTGTTGCTCTTTATCAGCCTTGAGTTCTTCATCGTCCTTTTATTCTTCAATTTTTTCAGATTCACCCATTACCTAATCTTCATCATCTGTGACAGTCTTTTCATCAGCAGTCTTTTCAATATCAATGCCTTTGTCATCGTCTTCATCTTCATTATCATCATCAGTTTCATCTTCATCAGTGGAGACCCACGGGATGTCTTCGGTTTTTCATCTTTGTCATCCAATAAAAATGTTTCATCATCAATGGAACCTCAATCATCTAGATCATCTTGAGCTTCACTCTTGTCTTTTGTCTCATCTGAAACCTCTGGTGAAGTACCAGCTCCTTCATCTAAGACTGTAGATTTCCTTGTTGGCTCATCTGAAACCTCTGGTGTAATACCAGCTCTTTCACTTGAGCCACCAGATTGATGTTGGAATCTGCTTTCACGTTTGCTGGCCTTGATTGCTTTTTGGGTGTTAATTCCTAAATGTGATGCATCAGATAGCAATCCAATGCCTTTGAGCTTGAGACTGATCGATTGATTTCTTCTTTGAAACACGTGAAGTGTCTCTGATGGTAACTCCTCTAGGTTTCCTTCTGCCAGTTGGCCTATGTGCTAGTTCAGCTTCTGATTAATATGATTCATCACTACTTGTCAGTCTTTTAGTCACAAGACGTTCATGAGTCTCGTGAACTCGTCTATGTTCTTTAGTAATTTCAGTTTCAGTTTGGCTGACAGACTTTCCTAACTTTAAAGCTTCATCAGGATCTTGAAGTATATTGTCATCCGCAGTGATTGAACTTTGCTTCTTTGACACTTTCTTCTTAGATTCTTTCTTCTTTGGCAGTGTCTTCTTAGGAGCAGTTGTTGCCTTCTTTGGAGTTACTGTTTCTTTAGTTCCCTGAGCTCCTTTGCCTTTTCCTTTCTTTAGATGAATTAAACAGGTGGATATTGAAATAAATGTCTTGTAAGCTTCAGAGTTCTGGATATCATTAGTCACCAAAATATCTAGAATAGGTTTTCCATATACTTGGTGTTCCTCTCCTTTGCTGATTAACTTCAACCTTCACAATACCCCATCATCCTCAGATGTATTATAAGGTGAGCCTTGTCTCTTAGATATGGAGTTCTGTTTAAAAAGGAAGTAATGAATGATAATCTTGTTGAACCTAGGATAAGGCATGCTATCACGTCTTCTGACCTTTGATTTTCGGTTGTTAATTTGGTATTGAAAATCTTCCCAAATCAAGGCAGCATAATCAACATTCTCCTTATGGTACATACCTCACAAAATTTCAACTCTTGACGGTCAGAGTCTGTCATTGCTTGACGTTTTCCCCGATAGGCATTTGTTGATAATAATTCCCAGGGTTCTCCATGGTTGATGCATGTGATTAACAAACATGTCTGACAACTATTTCATTTAACCCTTGTAGCCCAGTTCCATGAGAAAGGCCATAAGTGAACCATGAGATGGAGGCCCAGTAAACTCCTAATTTGGAACTCTTAGGCTAATACCAAGAATCTCTCGAAATAGTTCAACATCAATTTGACACTTCTTGTTATCAAGGTCAAACTGGTAGAAAGAAGATTTCTTGACCTTTATGATAGTGAACCATAATTGCTGCATGTAAATTTCGGGTACATCAGCAGTAATGAGAAAGGCGTTGTAGCAAGAAATGTCCTTGATTATATCCAAGACGACTTGATAGGTTTCCTCCTTTTGTGTTAAGGTTGGATCTATTTTGAGGTTGCTTGATCTAATCTTGACTCTGTCTTCAGTAGGAACCAAATTTTCATCACGGGCGACTTGTTGAGCTTTATCTTGTTTCATGATTATGCTTAAGAGTTATCTAATACAGTTTATATACAATATAGATATATATTACTGATTAGATTAATTATCCTTGTTGTTGTGATTAGTTTTTAATAACTTCATGATTATGTTTCAAGTGATTAAGTCTAGCTTATCACACAGAACTTGAAAAATCAACTTAGGTTAATGGTCAAAGATGTCAAACTAATGAAAGTCAACATTCTGGTCAAAGTCAACCAAAGTCAAATAGTAAATATGTGGTCAATGGACAAATAGGTCAATTTGAAATTCTTGTCATATTTCACAGGATTTGCACAAAATTTTGGCAGAGTTTCTTTTCCTAAAACTGACATATTTCGCAGAAACAAAAACCCCTGTAAAACATATTTCGCAGACTTGTGTAAAACATATTTCGTAGACCAGTATTAAAACAGATTTCGCAGGTTGGTACAAAACATATATGGCAAACCAGTATGAAAACATATTTCGCAGACTAAGTTAAAACATATTTCGTAGACATTCAAAGTTTACATATTCCGAAGCATTCAAAGTTTACATATTCTACAGCATTCAAGGTTTACATATTCTGCAGCCTTCAAGGATTACACATTTTGCAGCATTCAAAATAATCAACCCAGAATTTAAACACTCTTTTGACATGCAAGCTTTCATCACAACCCTCTATTATCACTTAAAAATCATCTACCAATCATTTTCATCAAGAAATAACAAAATTTGGGTCCATGTTTTGTTATTTCGAGTCATGTAAACAAGACTTACCAACATATTTAAGCAACAAAACATGAGGAACTTTCGCAAGCATTTCTAGGAGACAAACTACCACATAACTAACCAATTAAACCTCAGACAAACATTCAACCTCATATGGGAACATATTTCGCAGCCAAGAACTCATAATAAATCAAAGATTATTCTTAAGTATGTCTATCTACAAAATATTGGTTCGAACATATCCACAATACTCATATCTAACTAATAATCACAAACCCACAAACATTTAAGCCCTAACATAATTTTCGCATAAAATTCGACCAAAAGAATCATCATAACTCACAAATGAGTTTGAATCATATAAAACTATTTCTAGCGCATGTATATCAACGCTATATGAACAAAACCCCCAACTTTAACTACACTAAATTACAATTTTTTCCTTATGAACTCTAATTCGAAAATTAGGCTTTTTGACTAAATGGTGATGAAATAATCCAATTCCTTTTAAGAGATTGTTGCTTAGGTGATTAGCAACATGTTTTTAGTTTACCCAATTATAGCTTAAAACACGTTTTGATTCTTGTTCTTGATTTTTTGTGAAATGAGAAGAGAGAGAGAGGGAGTGAATAATTTTGAAATGAGTTTGAAAATGGAAAAATGGTTTTTGTTATTATCAAATTTTGAGTTTCAAATTTGGTCAGTTTTGGTCCTTGTGGTTTGAAATTCTATTATTTATCTTTTAATACTTTTCTAAAGTATAAAACACTTAGGAAAATGACAACTCTAGTCCCTCTAGATGCTAGCTTATATTCTAAGCCCCACATTTTGCATTCTATACCCTAAAGGTTGAACCAAATAACATCTTAAGCCCAAAATGAGTTAAATGAAATTAACTCCCCTTTAAGAATTGATCCTTTATAGTCCAAAACCTTTTTCGTTTATTCCTTTATTTATTAAGAAGCACTATTTTAAAAGTATTATTAGCACATTTCTCCCCCTTAAATAATGACCCATTTTCTATTGAAAGAGTTGTAGTCATTGTTTGAGTGATATAACTTTTTAAAAAAAACATTTTTAATGAGAAATTGATATTACTGATTTGTTTTGATAAATCAACACTTTTATACCACCAAAAATAAGATTTCTCTTATTTTAAAAAATAAATGCACTTACACGTACACTTATTTTCTGAAAGCACGGGTTGTGTAGCAAAGTATACACAAGCCTTTGTATGAATATGAAGTAATTCATACTTGAGAAAAATGAATTTCCCATTGAGAGGTCAAGTTATCTTTTGAAGATATACTTGCCTTTAAGATGAGGACCGGGTTGCAGTCTGAAATAACTTCAAACCATTTGACATGTTTTGAAAACATTTAAAACTTCTGTTCGAACATTATTTACAACTACGTGTCATTGTTGAATGACATTTCTAAGGTCATAAATATTATGGATTCCAGAAGACATGTCAAGAAATCATATTTTTGTATTTTTTTTGATTTTATAATTTTGTATTTGATTTTATTGGTTTTATACCTTTTCACTTTCTTTTTGTAAAAAAACTATAAAAGAGAAAAACCTTTTTGAGTTTTTATATTTTCTTATTTACATATTGTACATAGGAATTGTGAAGACTTACCACCATTACTCTTCGGGAAGTGATTTGCACACTCTTTGTTTTGATTGGGACACTAAAAAATATGGTGGCTTGACATTTATACCTTTTGATCACTTTTACTCATATTCATTCTTACAAGGGTATAAATGTCAAGTCATCATATTTTTGAGTGTCCCAATAAAAAAAAGAGTGCAAATCACCTCCCTTACTCTTCCTCTTCTTCTACCATATTTTTTAGAGTTTCAGGAGACATGCTCTTCATTCCAAGCTTGTTGATTAAGAAGTTAAATCTTTCTCGAGGCAAAGCTTTGGTGAAGATGTCTACTAGCTGATACTCTGTTCTGACAAAGTAGAGTTCCACCACTCTATTTTCCACTGTCTTCTTAATAAAGTGGTATCTCACATCTATAGCTTGGATCTCAAGTGTTGAACATTGTTGAAGCATAAAGCAATTGCACTCTTGTTATCATAGTATGGAGGAATCTTATTGAATTTGAGCCCATAGTCTGTTAGTTGTGATCTATCCATAAGATTTGAGCACAACACCCAGATAAATCAATATATTCAACCTTTGTACTAGAGATAGCAGTGCTCTTTTGCTTCTTAGATAACCAGCTGACAAGTTTATCCCCTAAGAATTATGTACTTCTAGATGTGCTTCGTCTAGTATCTTGACACCCGGCGTGGTTTGCATCTACATATGCTGTTAGAGTAATACCGGTATCTTTCGAACACCAAAGACCCATATTACTGGTTCCTTTCAGGTATTGAAAGATCCATTTAACTGCATGTAAGTGCTTTTCGGTAGGCTTTGCCTGATACCCAACACACATGCATACGGCAAATACATGGTCTGGTATACTGGATGTAAGATACATAAGGGATCCAATCATACCACCGTAATGTAGAGGATCGACTGGCTTCCCCTGCAGATCTTCATACAGTTTACTTTTGTCCACGATAGGGGTGTCAACGGGATCACTAGATTGCATACCATATTTCTTTATTATTTTAAGAGCATATATAGACGGGTTTATAAAGATGCCTTTATGACTTTAGGAAATTTAAAGTCCAAGAAAGAAAGACATTTTGCCCATCATCGACATCTTAAATTTAGAAGTCATTATGTTAGCAAATTCATCGCACATAGCAGGATCAGTAGCGGCAAATATTATATCATCGACATAAATTTGTTCCAATAAGATGTCATGGACTACTTTCCTAGTAAATAGTGTTGGGTTAAAAATAAAAAGCTAGACAACATGTCATACCACGCGCGTAGAGCCTGCTTAAGACCATAAAGTGATTTTTTTGAGCCAGTACACGTGAGTTGGGTTGACTTGATCTACGAATCTCTCTGGTTGACTAACAGAGACCACTTCGCGAAGCTCGCCATTCAAGAAAGCAGTTTTGACATTCATCTGGTAGATTGTCATATTCTTGTTGGCATCATTTGCAATAGAGATACGAATGGCCTCTATTCTAGTAACAAGTGCAAACGATTCCTCGAAATCAATCCCCTCCTCTTGACGGTATCCTTTAGCAACTAATCAAGCCTTGTTTTTTAGTATACCCCAAAGTTCGTCTTTCTTAACTTTGAAGATCCACTTTAGTTTGATCAATATTACAAAATCTGGACAAGGTACTAATTCCTAAACTTGTAGTCATTCGAATTCATGAATTTCTTCCTACATAGCTTTAATCCATGAGGATTTGAGCATTGCTTCTTTAAAATTCTCCAGTTCTAAAGGCATCAAAATAACACCACATAGCGTTAGTCTAAAGTTGCTTTCTTGTGGAGACTGGTCGAGAGGGATTTCCTATCACATTTGCTAACTGTTGGGATTAAAAGTCTTTTTGATGTTGTTTGAATTACTGTTGCTCATGTTTGTGTTAGTACTGCTCAGAGACTTTAAAGAAAATATGCTAAGTGTTTACTACTGCTAGTACACAGTTAGTACTACTAGTGAATATTAGTGCTGCTGATGAACTTCAAAGAAAATATATTAAGTAGTTACCACTACTAGTACAAAGTTAAGACTGCTTAGCTGAAGTTAATGCTACTAGTGAAAATATGCTTGAAATTACTATTGCTGGTGAATATCAAGTTAATGCTGCTAGTTAGTACTGCTTATATGATATGTATTAGTTGTTTATAGAAAAGATTTTAGATACTTAGGGAAGTCTTGTAAGCCGACTAGGACTCTTTGTGTATAGAAGGAGGTCCTAGGGCATAGAGTTTGATGTACCAAAACCAAAACCAAAAATCAATCTTAGTCGTATAATTCTTAGCTTTAAGGTCTTTATAACCCTAATACTTTGAGAGTATTCATATTATTATCATTAATAATATTGGAGCTTATTTGTTGAATTGTATGTTTATTAAATTACTGTTTCATTGATAATTCTTCTTAATATTAAAGTTTAGATTCCGTATAATCTTTAATACATTCAAACACAATTTCTACTATAGTTGTGTTAGATTTAGCTAATATAACTAAACCTTAAACAAGCTTAAGGAATTCGATCTATTAAAGTGGGATCAACAAGTGGTATCAGAGCTTGTTGAGAAGTTATGAATAAACAAAACCTGTTTTTGCTAAAAGATATGGATCAAGATTCTGCACACATGGTGGCTGCATCTAAAGTTCCCATGCACAAACCTGGTGAGTATGAGACATAGAGGATAAGGATTGAACAATATATCCAAATGATAGACTATGCACTATGGGAAGTCATAGAGAATGGTGCAACCTCGCCAAAAACAAAAATTGTAGAAGGAGTTATGACAGATGTACTTATTACAACTGTTGAAGAAAAGGCTCAGAGAAGATTAGAGGTGAAAGCTAGAAGTACTTTAACGACGCCCATTCCCAATGAACATCAATTAAAGTTTAACTCTATAAAGGATGCTAAGAAGTTGTTGGAAGCTATTGAAAAGAGATTTGGTGGGAATGCAGCTACAAGAAAGACTCAAAGGAATCTCTTAAAGCAGCAATATGAAAACTTCACTACTCTAAGCTCAGAGATGCTTGATCAAACTTTTGATAGGCTTTAAAAGCTTGTGAGTCAGTTAGAGCTTTTGGATGAAAAGCTTTCACAAGAATATGTTAATCAAAAGTTATTAAGAAGTTTGTCACCTGAGTGGAACACACATGCTCTTGTGTGGAGGAATAAAGCTGATTTAGATACAATGAGCATGGATGATCTCTACAACAACCTCAAGGTGTATGAACCAGAAGTTAAAGGGATGTCTAGCTCAAGTTCAAGCACACAAAACATGGATTTTATGTCCTCTTCAAATAACAACACTAGCAGCACTAATGAAGCAGTTAATACTGCTCATAGAGTTTCTACTGCTAGCACTTAAGTTAATGCTACTAACTCTACAAATATTGATAACTTGAGTGATGTTGTTATTTGTGCATTCTTTGCTAGTCAACCAAATAGTCCTCAACTTGTACATCAGGACTTGTAACAAATCCATCCAGATGATTTGGAAGAGATGAATTTGAGATGGCAAATGGCCATGTTGACTATGAGGGCAAAAAGGTTTTTGAAGAATACAGAAAGGAAGCTTACTATTAATGGCACTAAGACTATTGGTTTTGATAAGTCCAAAGTGGAGTGCTACAACTGCCACAAGAGGAGACATTTTGCTAGGGAGTGTAGAGCTCCAAGAAATCAAGACAACAAGAATAAGGAAAGCTCAAGAAGGAGTGTGCCTGTGGAAACATCTACTTCCATATCTTTGGTGTCATACAATGGTCTTGGTGGATATGACTGGAGTGATCAGGCAAAAGGAAGGGCCTAATTGTGCACTCATTGCTTTCTCATCTTCAAGTCCTGACTTAGAGGTATCTAATGATTCTATTTATTCAAAATCTTGTTTGGAAACTGTTGAACTTCTTAAATCTCAAAATGATCAACTATTAAAAGATTTAAAGAAATTTGAGTTAATGGTACTAGGTTATAAGATAGGTTTAGAGTTAGTGGAAGAAAAACTTGAAGTTTATAAAGCAAATGAGTCTATTTATTTACAAGATATTAAGGGCTTAAAATTTGAAATTCATATAGGAGAAATAACTATTAGAGAGCTTAGGAAGAAGCTTGAAATAGTTCAAAAGGAAAAAGATGGCATTTAACTTAATGTAGATAAATTTGAACTTGAATCTAAAAGTTTAAACAAGCTCATATAGTGTCAGATAGTTGACAATTGCAAGAAAGATTTAGGCTATAAAAATTATAATGCAGTTCCACCTCCCTACACAGGAAATTTCATGCCTCCAACACCTAACTTGTCTTTTACTGGTTTAGATGAGTTTGTTAATGAGCTTGTAGTTGAGAACTGTAAAGCTATATCTAGTGAAGAAGAGCCTAAGGTAGTTAGGAAGTATGATGATGCCCCAAGTATTAAAGAATAGGTGTCAGATAATGAGGAAGAGGATGTGTCTCAGCCTAAAACTGAAAAGAAAACAGTTTGGCCTAGTATTGTTAAGAAAGAGTTTGTTAAATCTAAACAATAAGAAAAAACTGCTAGGAAAAGTGTTAAACAAGTTGAGCAACATAGGCAAAACACTCACATTCTAAGAAGCAATCAAAGAAATTGGAACAATATGATGTCTCAAAAACTAGGAAGTAATTTTGAGATGTTTAATAAGGCCTGTTATATGTGTCGAAGCTTTGATCATTTGCAAGTTGATTTTAATTACCATCAAAAATAGTTTCAAAATCAAAGGATGGTAAAACCTGTTTGGAACAATTCTCAAAGGGTGAATCATCAAAACTTTGCTAAAAAGACTCACCCATGTGCTAAAAGGAACTTGGTTCCAAGAGCAGTACTAATGTAGTCTGGTTTAGTATCAATTAATACTGCTAGACAAAATATTTCAAAAACAGCAGTATTGGTTAATACTGCTAGACAAGTTAATGTTGCTCACTCAAAAACAACAATGAATCCTGCTAAACCAATGTTATATCTTTCTAAAACAGCACATTCAACTGTTAAGAGGCCCATTTATAAGAACACAACATTTAAAAACAGTAATATTAATCAAAGGGTTAATACTGTTAGGGGTAAAAAAATTAATACTGCTAGGCCAAAAGCAGTAGTTAATGCTGTTAAGAGAAATAATTTTAATTTTGTTAAGGCCTCTGCTTGTTAGGTTTGGAATCCAAAGCATAAATTTTTAGACCATGTTTCTAAACACAACAGTGCATCAATCACCCTAAAAAAAGTTTGATTATATTGATGCACAAGGCAGATCCAAGTCAGTGATGGCTTGGGTCCCCAAAAGAAACTAATTTTCCTATCTAATGTGCAGGGAAATCCATAAATGGATTTACAAGATCAAGGAGTGATTGATAGTGGATGCTCAAGGCACACGACAGTGAACATGTCCTATCTTACAGACTATGAAGAGATAGATGGAGCATATGTTGCTTTTGGAGGGAACCCCAAAGGAGGGAAAATCATTGGAAAAGGTACCATTAAAACTGGTAATCTAGATTTTGAAAATGTTTATTTTGTGAGAGAGTTAAAGTTTAATCTCTTTAGTGTCTCACAAATGTGTGATAAAAAGAATAGTGTTCTTTTTAATGACACTAAATGTATTGTTTTATCTCCAAACTTTAAGTTAATTGATGAAAGTCAAGTTTTACTTAGAGTTCCTAGAAAGAACAATATGTATAGTGTTGATTTAAAGAACATAGTTCCTAAAGGAGGTTTAACTTTCCTTTTTGCAAAAGCCACATCTAATGAATCTAAACTTTGGCATAGAAGGCTAGGTCACATAAATTTTAAAACCATGAATAAATTGGTTAAGGGAAATCTTGTAAGAGGTTTACCTTCTAAACTTTTTGAAAATGATCAAACCTGTGTTGCTTATCAAAAGGGAAAGCAGCACAGAGCCTCTTGTAAGTCCAAAACGGAGAACTCAATCAGTCTTCCATTACATTTGTTACATATGGACTTATTTGGTCTAACATTTATAAAAAGCCTTATGAAGAAAATGTATTGCCTAGTTATCACAGATGATTACAGTAGGTTTACATGGGTTTTCTTTCTAGCTACTAAGGATGAGACTAGTTGCATTCTTAAGTCCTTTATAATTGGGATATAAATTCTAGTAGATCACAAGGTTAAGGTGATTAGATGTGATAATGGAACTGAATTTAAAAACAGAGAAATGAATCAGTTTTGTGAGATGAAGGGTATTTTAAGACAATTTAGTATAGCTAGAACTCCTCAACAAAATGGAGTTGCTGCGAGGAGGAGTAGGACACTAATTAAGGCTGCTAGGACTATGCTAGCTGATTCTAAGTTGCCAACTACTTTTTGGGCATAATCAGTTAATACTGCTTGCAATGTGCAAAATAGAGTGTTAGTTGTTAAGCCTCATAACAAGACCCCATGTGAACTTTTTCATGGTAGAACACCAACTTTAAGTTTTATGAGACCATTTGGGTATCTTGTTACCATTCTCAATAACAAAGATCACTTAGGCGAATTTGATGGTAAGGCTGATGAAGGTTTCTTTATTGTATACTCTTTGAATAATAAAGCCTTTAGAGTATTCAATAGTAGAACAAGGATAGTGGAAGAAAACTTGCATATTAGGTTTAGTGAGAGTATACCTAATGTTGTAGGTAGTGGACCAGATTGGTTATTTGATATTGATGCACTAACAAGAACAATGAATTATGAGCCAATTGTTGTAGGTACACAGTTTAATGGTTTTGCAGGTACAAAAGCAAGTGATAATGCAGGTCAAGCTAGAAAGGAGACAGAACTTGTCAAAGATTACATTTTGCTACCATTATGGACTACTGATCTACCATATTCCCAAGATCCAAAGAGTTCTCATGATGATGGATCCAAAGCTTCAAGTAATGATGGAAATAAGGTTGATGAAGATCCAAGAAAAGATAGTGAATGTAAAGATCAAGAGAAGGAAGATAATGTTAACAGCACTAACAATGTTAATACTTCTGGTAATGTTAATACTGTTAGTTCAACAGTTAATGCGACTGGCATAAATAAGCTTAATGCTGTTGGTGGAAAAATAAGTATTGAACTTCTATTTGATCCAAATATGCTTGCTTTAGAAGATGATAGCTTAGTTAACCTAAAGAGATGATGAAGATGATGGTGCAATGGCTGACATGAACAATTTGGATACAACAATCCAAGTCAGTCCTAATCCAACTACAAGAATTCATAAAGATCATCCTCTTGATCAAGTGTTTAGATATTTGCAATCAGCTACACAAACAAGAAAGATGTCAAAGAGTTTGGAGGAACATGGGTTTGTTAGTACTATTCAATAAAGAACAAACCATAAAGACCTTCAAAACTGCTTGTTTGCTTATTTTTATCACAGGAAGAACCTAAAAAGGTAATTTATGCATTAAAGGATCCAAGCTGGATAGAGGCTATACAGGAAGAGCTTCTATAATTCATGTTACAAGAAGTTTGGACATTAGTGGATTTACTAAGTAGAAAAAGGGCTATAGATCTAAATGGGTTTTCAGGAATAAAAAGGATGAAAGGAGAATTGTGATAAGAAATAAAGCAAGATTGGTTGCTCAAGGATACACACAAGAAGAAGGGATTGACTATGATGAAGTCTTTGCCCCTGTTGCAAGAATTGAAGCAATTAGGCTATTTTTAGCTTATGCTTCATTTAAAGATTTTGTAGTGTATCAAATGGATGTAAAAAGTGCTTTTCATCCAGACTTTCCTGATAGAGTATACAAGGTTGAAAAAGCACTGTATGGACTACATCAAGCTCCTAGAGCTTGGTATGAAACCTTGTCAACATATCTGTTGGACAATGGGTTTCAAAGAGGGAAAATTGACAAGACCTTATTCATCAAAAGGTACAAAGGTGATATTTTGCTGGTCCAAGTTTATGTGGATGATATCATCTTTGGTTCAACAAAGAAGGAGCTATGCATTGCATTTGAGAAGTTGATGCATGAGAAATTTCAGATGAGTTCTATGGGAGAACTTACATTCTTCTTGGGATTACAAGTGAAGCAGAAGAAGGATGGCATATTTATTAGTCAAGATAAATATGTTGCTGAAATTTTAAAGAAATTTAGGTTTACAGAAGTCAAGACTGCAAGCACACCAATGGAAACTCAAAAGCCTCTGCTCAAGGATGAAGATGGTGAAGAAGTGGATGTTCATATGTATAGGTCAATGATTGGTTCATTGATGTATCTTACATCTTCAAGACCTGACATCATGTTTGCAGTGTGTGCCTGTGCTAGATACCAAGTTAATCCAAAGGTTTCACATCTTCATGCTATGAAAAGGATTTTTAGGTACTTAAAAGGTCAACCAAAATTAGGCCTTTGGTATCCAAAAGATTCTCCTTTTGATTTGGTAGCATACACTGATAGTGATTATGCTGGAGCAAGCTTAGATAGGAAGTCTACAACAGGAGGTTGTCAATTCCTTGGATGTAGATTAATATCATGGCAGTGCAAGAAACAGACAGTGGTTGCAAATTCCATAACAGAAGCTGAGTATGTGGCTGCTTCAAGTTGCTGTGGACAAGTGCTTTGGATTCAGAATCAACTACTTGATTATGGGTACAATTTTATGCATACCAAGATCTTTATTGATAATAACAGTACTATTTGCATAATTAAAAATCCTGTTTTTCATTAAAAACAAAGCATATAGAGATCAGACATCATTTTATTAGAGATTGCAATGAAAAGAAATTGATTCAAATGGTCAAAAATCCGACTGACAAGAATAGTTTCAATATTGCCTTACAAAAACTTTTAAGTAAGTAGATTTCAATAGTTGATATGCTAGTATTTGGATGCTAAAATCTTAAAGTCTTTATCTCTTTATGTTTTTGTAGAGTTTTGTATGAATTAGTACTGTTATTCATGTCATTAAAAGTTTCTGCTGTTAAGTATAATTAATACTGCTGGTTATACTTAATACTGTTGAGTTTCTACTGTTAGTTATACTTAATACTGTTAGGTATAATTAATACTGTGATAATTATGAAAATTGATATGGCTTTGTGTTTACTTGGTTTTGGACTACATATTGCAGGATAAGAAAAGAAAAGTGTTAGATAGATGAATGGGAATGTTGTTGGAATGGAATTGGAGTTAAAAACTGATGAGTCAAAGTATCATGCTAGCTAGGCATAACTTACTACTGCTTGAGTTACTTACTGCTGGTGTTAGGGTATTTTCATATATACTTTGATTAAGGTTTCAATCAATCATATAATAGATTCATTCTTCAAATACTCTCAATTACAAACCCTAACTCAATGTTTATCATCCATTTATCATAACCAACACAAATGGCGTACTCTAAAGTTATCAGATACTCATAATATGGTCGCATATTTTGCCTAACCCACCAGAGAGTGATGGGTTTGAACAAATTATGGATGTTTTGAATACACACCCTATAAGGTATGGATTAACGATTAATCCTACTATACATATTTCTTGCATTGAACAGTTCTGGTCTACTGTCATGGCCAAAAATATCAATGGAGAGGAACAGTTACATGCCCTAGTAGATGGCAAGAAGATAATCATCACTGAATCTATCTGTAGAAACAATCTTCAACTTGTAGATAAGAAGGTGTGATTGTTAACCAAATTCTACCATTTTGAAACAACTTTCAATGATGGGGTATGAGAAAAATTCCAAAAACTACTTTTATAACCATTCTTTTCCCCACAATGGAAATTTCTAATTCATACTATTTTACAGTGTCTAAGTCCAAAGACTACTGATTGGAATGAGTTTATTAGTACTATGGCATCTATCATTATCTGCTTAGCTAAAATCAGAAATTTAATTTTATCAAAATTCATCTTTGAAATATGATTACACACACACACACACACAATTTTGTCTGGCAAATTTTTGATGTATCCAAGGTTTGTACAAATATTTTTGGACCAACAACTTAATGGGATGCCAACTCATAAGAGAATATATATTGCACCCTCTCACACTAAAAAGATTTTTAGAAATATGAGAATGGTAGGCAAAGGTTTTTCTGGTAGAGTAACACCTTTATTTCAAACAATGGTGGTACAAAACCAATCATAATTGGGTGAAGGTTCAGCAATTCTAACTGATCCCTATCACACACCCACCTTTATTCAACCATCTACTCAACCTCAAAAGACACAACAACCTAGGAAGCCTAAAAGAAAGGACACTCAGGTACCTCAGCCTAGTGATCCTATTGAAAATGTTGCAGATGAGGCTGTCCATAAGGAGTTGGGTGATAGTTTGGTGAGGGCTGCCACTACTGCTTCTAGCTTAGAAGCAGAGCAGGACAGTGGTAACATAAATAAGACCCAATCCAAGGCAACACCTAATGAATCTAGTTCCCAAGGAACTAATTCAGGTGGTGGTCCCTGGTGCCAAGAAACCATGGGGGATACTATTGCTCAAACTAGGTTTGAGAGTGTATCTAAACATTCCAATGATTCACTGCTCGCAAGAGGTAACACACTTTAAAGTGATGAGGATAGACTTAAACTTGATGAATTGATGGCATTATGTACCACTTTACAAAACTGTATTCTTGATTTGGAGAAGACAAAGACTACTCACCATAATTGCTAGTTTGAAAAGTAAGGTCAAGAAGCTTAAAAAGAAAGATAGGTCAAGAATTCATAGGCTGAAGAGATTATACAAAGTTGGTTTGACTGGTAGGGTAGAATCCTCTAATAATGAAGAAAGTTTGGGTGAGGATGCATCCAAACAGGGGAGGATTGATGCTATTGATGCAGATGAAGAAATTACCCTGGTTAGTGTTCATGATGTGAATGTTTCTGCTGGTGAGGAGGTGTTTGCTACAACTGTTGATGATATTACTTTGGCTCAAGTACTTGAAGAAATGAAAAGTACAAAACCCAAAAAGAAAAGGATTGTTATACAAGAGCTGGGTGAATCTACAACAACAATATTTTCACAACAATCACAGGACAAAGGTAAAGGATATTGATAGAACCTGTGAAGCCTATGAAGAAGAAAGATCAAATCAGGCTTGATGAAGAAACTGCTTTAAATTTACAAGCCAAATTTGATGAAGAAGAAAGACTTGCAAGAGAGAAAGCTAAAAAAGAAGAAGAAGCTAATATTGCCTTGATTGAAACATGGGATGATATACAAGCAAAGATTGATGTTGATCATCATTTGGCTGAAAGAATGCAAGCACAAGAACAATAAGAGTTGTCTATTGAAGAAAAGGCTACATTATTTCAACAACTCTTAGAGAAAAGAAGAAAGCATTTTCCAGCTAAAAGAGCAGAAGAGAAAAGAAACAAACTACCAACAAAAGCTCAATAGAGAAAGATAATATGTACTTACCTAAAGAACATGGAAGGATACAAGCTCAGAGATTTGAAGTTGAAAGAGTTTGATTCTATCTAAGAGATGTTTAACAGAGCATTCAAAAGGGTAAATACATTTGAATACATTAGAACAGAGTTGGTGGAGGGCAAAGAAAAGAGAGCAGGAATAGAGCTGGTACAAGAGATTACAAAGAAGCAAAACGCGGAAGATGATAAAGAAACAGCAGAGCTTAAACACTTAATGGAAATCATTCCAGATGAAGAAGAAGTAGCAATTGATGCTATACCTTTGGCTGTTAAGTCTCCAAGTATTTTTGACTAGAAGATTCATAAAGAAAGAAGAAAAAGTTATTATCAAATAATAAGAGCTGGAGGAAAGTCTCAATTATACATGATCTTTAGTCAAATGCTTAAAAGTTTTGACAGGGAAGATTTGGAAGATTTATACAAGTTGGTAAAAGCTAAATATGAGTCAACCAAACCAGTGGAAGACTTAGATTTGATATTATGGGGTGATTTGAAAACAATGTTTGAACCACATGTAGAAGATAAAGTATGGAAGAATCAACAAGAATACAAAGTGTTGAATTGGAAGCTGTATGACTCTTGTAGAGTAGATTCCTTGATGATGCAACATGTGCAGATTTATATGTTGGTAGAGAAGAATGTTGATCCCACTTCAATAGATCTTTAATTCCTTATGCTTGTTAAGGTTTTGTTATGCTAGATAAATCTAACACAACTATAGTAGAAACTTTATTAAATATATTAAAGATTATGCGGAATCTAATCTTTAATCAATAAGAAGAATTATTAATGAAACAATAACTCTATGAACACAATTCTATGAACACACAATTCAACAAACAATAAAAGATCAAATATTATTATTACAAATAATACGAATATATTCTAAAAACTTAGAATATTCTCTATGATCTATTCTATAAATAACTAATACTTATCACGTAAGTAATCTTGATCTCCAGTCAATCTTTATCCTTTCTTCTGTCTTTATCCATTCTCTTCTGACAGTAAAAACTCTTTCAGCAGTCTTAATTTTTGAGCAGTTGTAACTTTTGTACTAGCAGCATTAACTTAGCAGCAGTAACTTCAAGAAGGTTTTAATCCCAACAATCCTCTCCTAAACTTGATATTTATCTCCAGAATCATCAAGTTTCTTTATTAAAAGCTTCATAATCACCAGGAGGATGCTTTCAAACACTTCATTTATTCTTGAGCTATTTTGTAAGAAGTTTAAGAAGCTGATATGCCATTTCACTAAAATGATCACATTGAAGCTTATTGTTTAACATATCAATAATTATAGGTGCTGTAAGAGGATATCTCTTTTCTACTAACATATGAATGTGCACATTTTGCTTCCTCAATGAATGTACTCCACATGAATCATATAGCTTCCAATCTAATAATCTGTAGTCTAATTGATTTTTCCATACATTATCCTCTACATATGGTTTAAACATTGTCTTTAAATCTCCATATAAAACTAAATCCAAGTCCTCTACTGGTCTTGTTGATCCATACTTAGCTTTTATCAACTTGTATAAAGTTTTTAAGTCTTCTCTATCAAAACGTTTAAGCATATGACTGAACACTAAGTACATCTTTGAACTTCCATCAGCCTTGATTATCTGGTAATAGCTTTTCTTCCCCTCTTTATGAATCTTCCAGTCAACAATGCTTGGAGATTTAGTAGCCAAAGGAATAGCATCAAGTGCAACCTCTTCTTCATCTGGCTTGACTTCCATTAGACTTTTAAGCTATGTTGTTTCTTTTTCATCATCCACCTTCTGCTTCTTTGCATTCTCTTGTTCTAACTCTTCTCTTGCTCTCTTTAAACTTCCTTCCACCAAGTCTGTTCTAAAATCAATAAATGTATTTACCCTTTTGAAAGCTCTGTCAAACATCTTCTGAATAGAATCAAAAGATTTGTTCTTCAAGTCTTTGGGCTTCTTTCCTTCCATATTCTTCAGGTAAGTACACATGATTTTTCTTTGTTGAGCTTGGGTTGGTGGTTTGTTCCTCTTCTCTTCTACTCTTTTTACTGCAAAGTGCTTTCTTCTTTTCTCCAAGAGTTGTACAAATATTGTAGCCTTTTCTGCATCGGACAACTCTTCTTGCTCTTGTGCTTGCAGTCTTTGAGCCAATTCATGATCAGCCTCAATCTTAGCATGAATATCATCCTACTTTTCAGCCAAGGCAACATTGGCTTCTTGTACTTTTTCAGCTTTCTCTCTTGCAAGTCTTACTTCCTCATCAAATTCAGCTTGTAACTTTGAAGCAATTTCTTCATTGAGCATGATTCATTCTTTCTTCTTCATAGGCTTCTTAGGTTCTACCATTTTCCCTTTGCCTTTGTCCTGAAAATTTGCCTATGATAGTTGTTGTGAAGAAATTGTTGTTGTTGTTGTTGTTGTACATGGCTCTTGAAAAACAATTCCTTTCCTTAGAGTTGGAATTGTAGCCGTTGTTGTTGTTGTAGCAGCACTATCCTTTGTTGAAGCACTGACAACACTAACTGGTACACTTGGCTCTTTTATAACATCCCCTTTTTCCTGACCTTTTGCACTTTTCAAAGCTGCAAGTGCTTGAGCCAAAGTAGCTTCATCAACACTTAAATTCACATCTTTAGCAGCAACTACTTGTTCTGCCAACACCTCATCACCAGTCAAAGTACCCACATCAAACATCTCATTATCATCATTAATTAGGGTAATGTCTTCATCAGCATCAATATCATGAATCCTCCTCCCCTATTTAGATGCATCCTTACCCAAATCTTCTTCATCTCTAGAGGATTCTACTCTTCTAGATGAACCAACCTTGTATAATCTTTTTAGCCCATGAGTTCTTGACTTATTCCTCCTCTCTAGCTTCTTAACTCTCCTTTTTAAACCTACAATCTCATTAGCTTGAGTAGTCTTTGTAGTCTCCAAAGCAAGAACTCTTGATTGTAAAGTTGTACATAATGCCATTAATTCTTGAAGTTTCAGACTATCCTTACCACTTTGAAGTGATTTACCTCTTACGAGCAATGGGTCATTAGAAAGTTTAGATACATTGACCTAGTCTGAGCAATTGTATCACTCATGGTTTCTTGGCGCCTAGGACCACCACATGAACTAGTTCCTAGGGAACTTGATTCATTAGGTGTTGCCTTGGATTGGGTCTTATCTATGTTACCACTTTCCTGCTCTGCTTCTAAGCTAGAAGCAGTAGTGGAAGCCCTCACCAAACTGTCATCCATCTCCTTATTGACAACCTCATCTGCTACATTAGTTGTGGGACTACTAGGCCGAGGTACCTGAGTGTCCTTTCTCTTTGGCCTTCTTGATCTTTGTTTCATTTGAGTTTGAGATGTTAATGGTTGAATAATGGTAGGTGTGTGATGGGGATCAGTTGGCATTTCTAAACCTTTACCCACTTCTTCTTGATCTTGTATCATCATTGTTTAGAATAATGGTGTTTCCCTTCTAGAAAAACCTTTTCCAACCCTTATCATATTCCTAAATATCTTCTTAGTGTGAGAGGTTGCAATGTAAATTCTCTTGTGAGTAGGCATCCCTTCAAGTTATTGATTCACAAATACTTGTACAAACCTTGGATACATCAAAAAATTTCTAGATACATTATCCAAGTTCTTCACCGTACTTTCAAATATGTACTTTGAAAAGTTAAACTTCTGGTTTGTAGCTAAACAGATAATTGCAGATGCCATAGTGCTACTAAACTCATTCCATGCAGTAGTCTTAGAACTTAAGCATTGTAAAATAGTATGAATCAAAAATTTCCATTATGGGGAAAAGAATGCCTTATAGAAAGTAAGCTTCTAAGAGATTTTCCCATACCCCATCAATGTAAGTTGTTCAAAGATAGTAGCATTGGGTAGACAATCAACACCATCAGCATCTTCTAATTAAAGATTTCTTCTTACAATCGACTCAGTATTGATGATCTTCTTTCCATCCACTAGGGCTTGTAACTGTACTTCCACATTGACAGTTTTCACCTTGATAGTAGTCCAGAATTGTTCAATGCACGAAGTATATATTGTATGATTAGCGGTTAAAGCATACTTTATGGTGTGTGCATTAAAAAATCCATAATCTGCTCAAACCCTTCACTTTCAGCGGGTTTAGCCAAAAACGCGACCATGTTATGAGTATCAGCAAACTTTAGGGTCATTATTTGTGTTGGGTTTTGATGATGAATGATGAAATTGAGTTAGGGTTTGAGATTAGAGAGTATATGAGTGAATGAAATCGATTAAAAGAATAAATGAAACCCTTAATCAAAGTATTTATAAAATACCCTAAACAACATTAACGTTCAACTGGCAGTACTAAGTTATGCCTAGCAGCATTAACTTTCAATAGCAGTAGTAAGTTTATGCCTAACAACATTAACTTTTACCAGCAGTATTAAGTTATGCCTAACAGCATTAACTTTGAGTTACCAGCATTAACTCCAATTCCAGTCCAAACACTATGTTTGTTTTTATTTCACACATCTCTCTTTCTGTTTTTATTCTCACCAATTCTCTCAATTATTTTTACTCACTAACATCACTCTGTCTGTTTTTATTTCACATATCTCTCTTTCTGTTTTTTGACTCATAAATTCTCTCAATTCTTTTACTCACCAAATCACTCTGTTTGTTTTTATTCCACATAATCTAACACTTTTCTTTGCTTTTCCTACAAAATGTTAGTTCAAAAACCAAGAAAAACACAATCCATAGCAATTTTCACAATAATCACAGTATTAATTATACCTAACAGTATTAAGTATAACTAACAATAGAAACTCAGCAGTATTAAGTATAACTAGCAGCATTAATTATACTTAACAGCAGAAACTTTTAATGACATGAATAACAGTACTAATTCATACAAAACTCTACAAAAACATAAAGAGATAACAGACTTTAAGGATTTAACATTCCAATACTAGCAATCAAATATTGAAATCTACTTACATCAAAAGCTTTTGTAAGCAAATCTGCAACATTCTTGTCAGTATGGATTTTGACCATTTGAATCAATTTCTTATCATTGCAATCTCTAATAAAATGATG
>BQNB010008842.1:0-88616 GCA_026074375.1 Tanacetum coccineum
TGTAAATAAGCAACATCAAACCTAACCCTAATGGACCACAAGCCCACAATCGGGCTTGGGCCACTTATTCGTCTAACACAATCACGCGCCAAAACAAGTCGTTGTAAGAACCTACTATTTTCTAAATTTGTTTATTCGCTACGATTTTCTGCTATCAAGTTCGTTTTATCAAGATAATTATCATTAGCTTTGTTTGAGTAAATTGCAAATCGTGCTTTTGGTTTAGTTAAATAGGATGTTAATTACAATACTTTTGAAAGTGCAACGAACGTCTTTGTAAGGAACTTTGTGTTGCATATTCAGTCTCTGACTCAAGTTAAATGACTATAATTTACGAAATTTAAATTAAATCAATCATAAAATCATTAACCATCTCTAGTTTTACCCAAATCAATACACCTAATTTTTAAAACAAAAAATTTATTTCTTACTACTTGTTCATCTTTAACAGTATCATTCACCAAATGCTATCAAGTAACCCTAATTATCTGACGCGAAAACAAGAATCTAGACATACCCAATTCGAGTTGATGATAACGTGTTCAAAAATTTGGGCTTTCAAAAATGATGACGAAGAGTCCAAAATTAGAGTTTTGAGATTAGGATTTTATTACAATGTTCTTCAAATCATGTGTTGGCTAATATTGTTCAATGTGTGTAGTTTTGATAATGGTGATTTTGAGTTATTTTTTTATGTTGTTGAAGAAAGACTAAAAAGGGAAAATTCATGTAAAGGGGATGAAGAGAAAGAGTATTTTAGTCATTTAATTTGGATAGTCTCGATATGCATCTCAAAGTTCTCACAGAGATGCTCTCTGCACTTTTTTAAGGGTGGAGACTGAACAAGTATATTGGCCAATCCACAAGGATGATTTACTCGCTTTGTTTTTATCTTAAACTTTTTTTGAATTATATGCTTTTTTTTTAGTTTTCGCAATTTCACCGCTAAAATTGTAAGAGTCTATTACACGATAGTGTGCTAGTAAACCCAAGCCCGCTTCTTGCCTTAAGGTCGGTTAGGATTTTCTATGTTAAGTTGTAATCTATGTATAGTGAACCAATAATACCTTTATCTTTATCAGGTTTTGTTTTCATTCAACCCCACTTTGAGGCCCTAGTAACACCCTATATTCAAAGCATTTTTTATGTATTTTATTTTCATTACTAGGCGAATATCTATGCAAATTAATGGTGTATAACAACAAATAATTATACATGTGAACTTGTTCGTTTTCGTGTAACCCTTAATGCAACACTTACAGTTCAATTAGTAATCATTGCGAGAAAAAAAAGTATATAGGTTATAAACAAAAATGATAAAAGTTTGAGAATTAAACAATATTTAAACTATTAATTTAGTGATGAAATTTGTTACCACTTTTAATAAAGGGTACTTTAGGTATAACACATTACTCAAATTTTAAATATTTTAAGTTTAAGAAATGCATATGCATGCATTATAAGTAGTAGAAATATATACACGTATATTTGTGGATTTACCTTACCACACAATTATGGTTGTGTATGTACGTGGGCTTACGAGGGATCATAAAGACTTTTAAATTAAGATGGCTAATAAAATAAACTTTGTTCGTCACATAAGATTATAAAAGCTTATATAAGATAATGTATAAGTTTTCGTAACCAAAAACCTATTGAAACGGACTTATGAAGGATTATAAAGGCCTATTGTTAGGTTACTTAAAATAACTTTTAGAAAGATAATGGATTAACATGAAAAAAATTGAAATATATGTGAATTTAATTTGATGCATTTTTATCTGATTTTTACAAAAGTAAATTTTAACTCTACTAATTCATCAAACAACTTTATGCTAAAATAAACTCAAACTTCCAGCTTATAATATTAGCTTCATGTCCAGCTCCAATTCTAGCTCAATTTCAATGGCGGTTTAGGTCTAGCTCATTTTGCCAAACATACTTTATATATATAAGAGTAAATTACATGGATGGTCCATGTGCTTTGTCCCAAGTCGCAACCATCGTCCCTGAATGTTTCAAGTTGCATGGCTCGTCCCTAATTTTAAAAAGAATAACACACGCGGTCCTTTTCTTTAACTGGTGTTAAGTGGATTATGTTATCATTTACATATTAGTCAAGGGCTAACGACTTTTGCATCGTCTATCCTTTATAATAACGGCCGTTTATAATTTAAAGATTTTTGACTTTAGGTACGCTTTTATAAAAACATATACGTTTTTATACCCTTATATATACGTTTCAAAATACGCTTTTATATACTTTTTATACGTTTTATTTACTATTTTGTATACGTTTTAATATATATTTGTATATATTTTTTATACATTTAATATATGTATTTATATATCGTTCTATATGCCTTTTATACGTTTTCGTCCGTTTTTTTATGTTTCCCCCGTTTTCATCCGTTTTAGTACGTTTTCGTATGTTTTCGTACGTTTACGTACTCTTTCATCTGTTTTTGTACCTTTTTGTCCGTTCTCATACTTTTTTTTGTACGTTATCTTACGTTTTTGTACGTTTTCGTTCGTTTTCTTACGTTTTTGTAAGTCATTATTCGTTTTCTTACGTTTTTATACGGACGAAAACGTAAGAAAACGGACGAAAAGGTAGGAAAACATAAAAAAACAGACGGACGAAAAAGTAGAAAAACGGACGAAAAAGTCAAAAAAACATTAAACTATAAATGACCGTTATTATTATGGATAGACAATGCAACGGTCGTTAGCCAAAAGAGCTAAGGTGGGGTTTGGTTCGTGAATTTGAAATTCCGGAATTCTAAATTCTAAGAAATTTCAATTCTTGAGAATTTAAAAATTCGAAATTTAAAATATCTTCGCATGTTTGGTTGACAGAAATTCATAATATTTTGAAATTTGTCACTATGTTTATCATTTCAATTTTTTAGGGAGTGACGGATAAGGGTGTTCAAAAACCCGACCCGGAACGGCCCCAAACCCGATTAAGAGTATTGGGGTCGGGTTACTCGGGTAAAAAAATATTCGGGTTATTCGGGTTAACCCGAGTAACCCGAATACTAAATAGGGACCGGCATCGGGTTGGAAATTTTTGGTAGCTCGGGATCGGTCGACCCGATTGACCCGAATAAATATTTTTATATTCTTTTAATATAAATTTCAAAAAACTTCTATTTAAATTAGGGTTGCAATAAAGCCAAGCTTTTATAAAGCAACTCGAGCTCAACTCGAGCTCGAGCTTGAGCTTGACTCGATCAAGCCGAGCTTTAATCGAGCCCGAGCCCAATAAACGAGCTCGAAACACATAGCTCGAGCTCGAGCTTTTATCAAGATTTTAAAGCTTTCATGTACATAAATATTTTATTTTTGACTCACAACCTATATCACAATGTGCTGGTATGGTGAGAGAGTACTTTTTTGATCTTGTGGTGTATTCCTTTGTAGTGAGTAGGGCATCTTTCTCGTTGATCAGTTTGTCTCCGCTCTACTAAAAGGTCTCCATTGCTACGGCGGTTTTGTCAATGAACCATGGATAAGTAAGCCTTTCTTGCAGACCAATCATTTGTCGAGTTCCTTCCTTCGTAGTCAAATCTGATGATACGGTTTGGTGATGTTACCTACCAAATAAAAGGCCTGCTAGGTGATCGAAATCGCTCAAGTCAGCGAGGACTCTCTCACCAACTCTTTATCTAATACTTTCTTCTATCTATTGACTTAAAAGACCCGGTGCGCCAGGCAAAATTCTCGCGTGAAACGCCTTCAACAAGGTATGTCATTCAGGGACTTAACCCAGGGGACCACGAGGTGTGAAGCGATCTTGTACTAAACGAAAGAACTTTCACTTTCCATAACCAAAATGAAAGAAAGTCAACGTATTCTTGCAATTGCGGTCAGTCTCGCTACCTCTTTAGTTGTCGCCCCCTACTTGCTCATTCGAAGTGACTACCACAAGAAAGTATCCCCTATCTTAATAGTGCTTATGAACTCCACGACTTTCTTATGTTATGGCGAAGACTGAATTTAGCTTCCAACCCTAGTCACCAAGCTTCAAAAGTCCCTTCTCCTTTCTTTTTCCGAAACTCAAATAGAAAACTTCCCCCATGGGACCGGGGTTTGAGGTTGTCATACCAATTTCATCCGATATCTATTTTGATTTCTAAGACCCTCTTTATGCCAGATCTTATGCCCTGACTCACCCTTCGTAGAGTCGTAGACGGATTCATGCTTCTTTTCAACTACCTGAAGCATTTTCTCGCTTACTACGTCCTTCCTCGTCTTTGTCATGAATTGTGTATATTGGGACTCTTTCACCAGTTCGGTTTTAAGGGAGGGTGATCGAGGCCCGCTGTCTCTGACATGGACCCGGTGAAATTGAACAACGTAAATGTTAATGTGAATATTGGTATAATAGTTAATTATTTATCATAGAATGATATTTAAACCCTAATGTTCAAATGTTCTGTATAAATTCTTTGCTCTTGAGTCCATCACGTATTTTCTTGACCTTATTTGTTAGTGCAAATATTACGATATTTAATCTACACATTCTCGTTTGTTTTGATAATGACAAACATGTAACTTGTAATACATAACGTAAAGTGTACAAGTTACTCGTAATCATATTTTGTCTCAACATACATCAACACATCTTGACTTCTCGAGTCTTTGTATGTTACAACACATGTTCGTACATGTTTATTATGTTGCATTATGATCAAACCTCATCTCATATTTTGCATTCACAAGTATTTTATACAAATGCATCACTTTTATTTTTTACACCAAAAATAAAATAAAAATAAAAATAAATTATTTTTTGGGAATGTAACCGGCTGAGGGAACCGGCAGGTACCAGAGGGAACCGGCAAACAGTAATGGAACCGGGTGAGGGAACTGGGTGAGGGAACCTGCAATGCTCCGAGGGAACCGGACTACAGTAAAACTTTTACCTATAAATAGTGGACCAAATCTCACCACTTCTTCACCCCTTTTTCACATACTTTATTTGTACTTTTCTCTCATTTAGATCTATAAGAATTCCCATTTAAACACCCTCATCTTCATATGATCATAATGCTTCTAACATTCATTTTGTTGTAAGCATACTTCTATAATGATCCATCAAAGCAAGCCTTGAAGATCTTGCCATTTCCATCCACCTCAAAGCACATACATATAAAGATCTACATAATTGGAGATCTCATCATCTACATCCATTTGAAGGCTTCCCATCAATGGAAGTTCTTTTAGATTAGGCATTCACATTCATTAGACACATTATCTTGGATCATCATTGTAATAACATCATTATCTTGTATTACCAATTAGATTAGATGGTTTATGTGTTTGTGCCATAAAACACAAGGTTTTTTATGTAGGGCCATAAAACATAACGGGTCTAGATTGGTTCTACCCGGTGTGTAAGAACTTGGTATTTAGTTTTATATCGGATAAAAGGGTAAGCGGCGTAGGGTTGGTTCTACCGGTGTTAGGACTTGGTATATAGCTTAGTACCAGATAAAGTGTAAGCGACGTTGTGTAAGGTTTTCTCCGCCGAAAAGGGAGCGTGTTGATCTAGTGAAGTAACTCTCGAGTTGGGCACTCGGGGAGTGGAGTAGGGCGGAGAGGAGCTCCGTAACCGAACCACTATAAATCATCGTGTTCGGTTTGCTTTCTCTTTACATATCGTTATTTCTTTACGTTTTAATTATGCTTATTTTGTGGATTGATGCTTGTGCTTGTGTTGTGACTACATGCTTTATATTGTCTTAATAGTCACAAACTTTAATTGGCACTTCTCATATTAAGTCACGATAAATTGGGTATTTGATGCAAAATTTTTAAGATTTTAATCAAAAACGTATTCAACCCCCCTACGTTTTCTACAATTGGTATCAGAGCCACGTGACTCTAGTTTTCAAAACCGAGTACGATCCATATATGAAATTATCCGAAAAATGAGACTTAATATGAAAAGTATGTCGATGTTTTATTCTTAGAAGTTTTTATTGTTGAATATATTTATTATAAAAGCTTGATAATGTCTAAAATTTGTTATATAAGTTTACCTTAAAGCCTACCAAGTTTTAAACCTTTTCGTCAGATCTAAATATGCGTTTTGAAAAATTCGTCCAGACAGCCGGTTCCCTTTGTTAACAAAGGTCGGTTCCCTTTTGAAAAGGAACCGGCGGACCCGGTTCTACATAAGGCTTTTCAAATTTTTTGTCAATTTCAAAAGCTCGTAAAATACTAACCGTAAGTCCGTACGAGTCGTGCCACCTATCATTTCGAAGATAATTGAGTCTACTTTCTAATAAACATGTTAGAGGTATTGATTAAAGGTCTAAGTAAGTCAAATTTGCAAAATACTACAAGATGTCTAAAATTTCAAGTTTCGTATTAACATAGAAACTCAAACTTTTAAGTCGGGCAATTCTAGTTGGTATTCTTTGAACATTGATACATACTTCTTTTAAATTAAAGTATTTGGAAATTAATCAAGCTTGGTATACATCGTCATATTCAACACAAGATGAAAAGAATTTTTTCGTACGATATGTTAAATGTCTAGTTGTTTTACTTTGCATTGTTTATATATCTTGATTATATGCTTATTTCTCATCATATTCGCTCGTTTGTTGATTTATTTCTTAAAAATTATTTTCGACTCAATATGGTTTTAAAAGGGGTGTTTGGGATAAAATGCTTCCCGTAAACGTTTTAGTAACTCATATTAGTAGAAATAATGATTATAATATGTGATATGTTATATGTCTACTTGTTTCTCTTATTTTTATCTTGTATTTGCGTTTGCTTGTTTATGGAACGTAAGTGTCTTGTTTTGCCATGATATTTGCTCATTTGATTGCCGAATTCATGTTCTCGCTCAAAGGGGCTTATGCTAGGTGTCGTGCACCCCAAATAGGCATACATATATTTCTTTGTATTTGCTATTTCATCTTCTCGCATAATCTCTATATCTTAATAAAACCTTGAGAATAAGAACTAAGTATGTTAATTAAGTGTTTTGACAAATATTGCCATAAAATTTATGCACATCAAAGTAGGATTAGAAACTTGAATGTTTCATCAGAAATACTCAAGTAATGATGAACTGTAATGATGTCTTGTTATAGTTTTAAAAGTTTTTTTGGCGGGTCAAAGTAATAAGTTATTGTTTTGGTTAAAATGAGTCAAAACTTGTGTTTGGCAAAACCCATAAAGAACGGTTCGCCCGATCGTTTAGACCAAGTGTGTGTTTGCTATTTAAGTATATATTTTAAGAAAGAATTTTGGAAGTTTTCATGCTATGTTGAGTTATAGAAATCGAGTTTTGGTCATTTTAGCCATGTATAAGATTGGAACAAGTTTTGTAGAAAATGGGTCATTTTGGGAATTTCGTATAAAATCAACCATATGGTGTTTGAAGTTGTGTCACCCGTCATTTTAAAGATAATTGAGTCTAGTTTTATATCAAAATAGTCTCAAGGAATGATTTGTAATATATTGTTGTCAATTTATGAAATCATAACAAAAGGTCAGATTTGGGTCATGGTGTTTTCGCTAAAAGTTTTTAATATTTTTGGTCATGTTAAAAATGGGGCATTTCAACAACACTTCGCTAAAACTATCTACGCATTTTGAAATTGCCATCTCATACTTGTCAATCCACTATAACCACTAGTTTTCCTACTAGTTCTCCAACTAGTTCTCGAGCTTGTTCTCCATCTCCCAACAACACTAATACTTCATTTTCCACAATTGGTTGGCATAAATTTTATGATTATTTGTGTTCTCCTTGAAAAATCCTTTATATATATATATATATATATTTTGCTTATATGCTTCGTGCTACTGAATGTTAAAGCTTAAACATGATTTGCATGACGTTTGTTTTTAAAGTAATATTGTCTCTTGTACAATATTTCATACAATTAACGTGTTGCTTGTTAACTCATAATATGTCATCTTAAAACATGGGTTGCATAAATTTGTCATCTCGCTCATTATATGACATTGTTACATAATTTATATGCTTCTTGTGCACTTATATTATGTCAAAGTATTCTTGGTATTCATGTAAAACTCTATGATCTTCTTTTAAAGCAAGTTCATCTCAACTTCATTATCTAAAACACCATCTTTGGATTCGTGCTTATTTGTTTCCTTTGATCTTTATCTTTCACATCATTGTTAGTGCAATCGATTTACTAATCTAAATCATCTATGTCATTAAACTTGTGTTTGGTTGAACTATTTGGAACATGTACTTGTATGAATATTTTTATTTCTCATATCGTTTATGTTTGAATTCTTGAATGTTTGTTTGTAAACTAAGTCGTTTATGCTTTTGGTTAGTTTTTATGCAATTCATGGTTCTTGATTGTCATTCCCCTCTAGAATTAGGAGCGTTTGCTATAGTAGATAATCATAGGATCTAAGTGTTGGATCTTTTCCATGAGCCTTTTGCATTATCAAAAAACTCTATTTAATCACTATCTCAAGCGAAAAATAAGCTTAGAAATCATTTAGAACATTTCTAGGATTTTTATGTTTTGAGGAACCTTGTCTGCATGGGCCGGTTCCATCTGTAGCAAAGCCGGTTCCATTGTGCAAAAGGAACTGTGTCTGCTGGTTCTACAGAAGGCAATTTGCCGTTTAGGGAAGTTAACATTTTTAACGAACACTTTAATTAGGTTATTTTCACCTATATTAAGACTACCAAATATTTTGTTTTGTCTTATCTAGCATTTATGTCCTTCTAAAACTCATAGAATTAATCCAATATATTTCGAACATGCTTTATGTCTCTTTTAAGCTAGTTGCAACATATGTTCTCCTCTTCTCTTAATTTAAGGGTATTCCTATCTGTGTGTCTACTTGTTAAACCTTTCGTGTGATAATACGTGAACGAGTTTTATTCGCATTTGTTGGTATAAATGTTTGAACTTTCATGTTGTAAAATGATATTCTTGTTTTTATCTTGTGTTAGATTTAAAGCTAACTCATTTGGCCTTGTGTAGGTAGATAAAGATCAATTTCTTTATCAAGTCAATTTGTGCTCATTCGCACATTTATCATACTTTAATCCATATCTCTCATTACATGTTCATACATGCATAATCATCCTCACCTCTTTATAAATAAGCATACATTGGTAGTTGCTTGCATCGTCATCACCATCTTCCGCCACCTCTCTCACCACTTACCAATCTCAATCTTTCACCACTTACAAAGTCACCTCGTCTATCACCCCATGCAATCCATCATACCACAAGGTAAGGTTCAGTGAAAAGCCTTTTTACCTCTATCAATATCGAGTCATCCATCGAGTCTTTCTGACAAGAAGAATCATAATGAATCTTTCTGCTACCATCCCCATAACCATAACTTGCTGGTGACTCATAACCAATACAACCCATGACGGTTAAATCACCTTCCACATATCCCGGTACTCATAAGCTTCTTTTGTCAAAAGACAAGTGAATTTCATAATGAAATGCGTCTCATTCTTAAACACATCCGTAAAACTTTAACAACCTCACCACCAAAACCAACCACAATGATGCAAGTAGTAGGATTATACCTTTTAGATTATCCTTCCTCTAGTTTACTTTTCTATGAGTTTCTTTTAGAAGATCATATTGCATTCTAGTTTTAGTGCATTATATTTCACCATATATACATTTTATTATATATGACTTAATCGAAAGACGAAGTATATAGTGCATTAATTTTTTTGTAGGTTCAAATATACAATTTAGTGTGAATGGCATACTTGTCTTCGGACGAAGTATGCAATTATTAATTTTCTTTTGTAGGGTCAAGCATATACACTTTGTGGTATATGGAATACTTATCCAAGGATGAAGTTTGCAACATTTATTCCTTTTGTAGGTTCATTTGGACGCCCTCGAGCAAGGGGAAGCATTCGTCAAGAAATCATATTGGGTCATCTATACACTTTGTTGTATATGACATATTTGTCTAAGAACAAAAACTATTATTGCACTAATTCTTAGGTTTTGTAGGATCATACTTGACGCCCTCGAGCAAAGGGGAGCTTCCATTGACCATTTATTATTGGGATTAAAAGACTTCAAGATGATTCTTAGAATTAATACTGCTCAGGTATATATTAGTGTTGTCAAGCATAACTTAGTACTGTTGGAGATACTAATAAAAATTATGCTAAGTAGTTAGTACTGGTAATATAAAAGTTACTACTGCTAGTTACTATTGTTAGTATATATTACTACTGTTAGTATTAAGTTACTGCTGCTAGTAGAAGTTAAGACTGCTTAGAAGTGAAGACTGAAAATATACTAAGTAGTTACTACTGCTAGTACAAAAGTTAGTACTGCTAGTGTATGTTAGTACTGCTAGAGTAAACTTCTAAGTAGTTAATGCTACTTGTGCTTAGTTACAACTGCTGAGTGATTACAACTGCTAGAAGGTTTATGCTGACAGAGATGAGATCAAAAGCTTATCAGAGAAGAGATAAAGATTGATTGGAGAACAAGAATATTTACGAAGACAAGTATTAGATATGTTGTAAAGAAATATGTTATAACTTATTTTGTTTAAGAGATTATGTTATGTTATATAGAAGAAATCATGATATTGTTAGGTAAAGTAATGAAACCATGTAGGTACTGCCCTTGGTGGTATAAAAGGAAGGTCCTAGGCATATTTTAGATACACACATACATATACGATTTTAGGATATCAAAAGCTTCAAGGTTGTAAACCCCAGTACTAGGCAGAGTACTCATATTATTGATCTTAATAATATTGAAGCTTTTTTGTTACATCTTTGTTTCATTCATAGTTTACTGTTAGCCTTATAATCCTTTAATTATTTGAAGAGTAGATTCCACATACTCTTTAATATACACAAAGTTTTTACCATTGTTATTTTGGATTTATCCAAGATAACATACTCTTTACAAGCTAAAGAAGCTAAAGAACCCAACTTTAAGTTGGGATCAACAAGTGGTATCAGAGCTTGTGTTTTGAAACTTTGATCTAGAAGAACTCTTTACTCACAAAGAAGAGATGGATCTAGAAACGGCACAAACTAATACTACTGCAAAATTGCCCCTTTTCAAACAGGGTGAATATGATATGTGGAAGCTAAGGATTGAGCAATACTTTCAAGTACAAGACTATGCTCTATGGGATGTCATAGAGAATGAAAACTCATTCAAACCAGTAGCTCGAACAACAACAAATGCTGATGGAACCTCAACTTCTCTAATATCAGGTCCTGTAACTGCTGATGAAAAGACTCAAAAGAAGAATGATGTAAAGGCAAGAAGTATGTTACTAATGGCACTTCCTAATGAACATCTACTGACTTGTAATCAGTACAAGGATGCCAAGACTTTGTTTGATGCTAAAGACAACACAAGATTTTTGGGGTGGGGGGTAAAGAAGCCACCAAAAAGACTCAGAAGAACTCGTCTGAAACAAATTTATGAAAACTTTAATGCTCAAGCACAGAGATCTCTGACTCTATTTTTAATCCAGGCTTCAGAAGATTGTAAGTGAGCTAGCTATCTTGGGTGAAATTATTTCACAAGAGGATCTCAATTTAAAATTTTTTAGAAGTCTGCCTTCTGAGTGGAATACTCATGTTGTGGTCTGGAGGAATAAATGTTGAGAATTATGCATTCCTGACTTAGTACCGTTAGTTATATTAGTTAGTACCGCTAGTTGTAATTAGTACTGACAGTATAAAATGTTAAGTATCTTGTATCAGAATGAGTTTTGAGTACAGTTTATGAGAAATGCATGATAAAAATATCTAAGGAAAGGAAATATGCATGCTCTTTATACGTGATTTGTAAACCCATTAGGGTTTCCTTAGTTTAAAAAGGTAACTCCTAAGGCATAGTTAGTAGAGAATGTTTCTACACAATCATAAAAAGAGAAACAGAATATGTAGATCATAGCTTGTAATCTGTAACCTAGGCAGATTCAAGGTTTAATATAAAAGTTCTTTTGTGATATTCAATATTGTTCTTAGCATTATTGATTAGATTCCGCATAATCAATAGTGTTTACTCAGTGTTTCATTATTGTTTCTTTAGAATTATCTAAAGGAGCAAACTCTTTGAAAGCTGAAGGTTAAGATCTATTCTATAAAACGATCCAACAAGTGGTATCAGAGCTTGTGTGGAAACTTTGAATAAGAAGAACTCAATTGTAAGATGACAGAACAAGACATTCCTCCACCTACTATCACAGCAATGAAAATCCCTATCATCAGGAAGGGTGAATACGATATTTAGAGCATAAGAATGCGACAATATATCAGTCACACTGACCATAACCTCTGGGATGTTATTGTCAATGGAGATCTAGAGGAAGAGTCTGCACCAACATCTGGAGAAACATCTGCTCCTCCTGCTCCTAAGACTGCCAAACAACTGGCTGCCAAAAGAAATCAGGAAAGAGTTAAGAGCATCTTGCTTTTAGCAATACCTGATGAATACCTTCTCAAGTTTCACAATGTTCTAGATGCTAGATCTCTCTGGGAAGCAATAAAATCAAGGTTTGGAGGTAATGAAGAATCTAAAAAGATGCAAAAAAATGTTTTAAAACATTAGTTTGAAATTTTTTCTGCTGCATCAAATGAAAGTCTGGACAAAGCTTATGATAGGTTCCAAAAACTCATAAGTCAATTGGAGGTTCATGGTGCTCTAATATCAAAGGAATATATCAACCAGAAGTTCCTAAGAAGTCTTCCTTCTTCATAGAATCAAATTACTCTAATCATGAGAAATAAGCAAGACATTGATGAGATTGATATTAATGACCTCTACAACAACCTTAGGGTTTACGAGGATGAGATGAAAAGGTCTTCAAGTTCCACTTCTACCTCTCATAACTTGGCATTTCTTTCTTCTAAGAATACTAGCAGTACTAATGAAGTTAGTACTGCCAGTAGAGATTTTGGGGTTAGTACTGCTGGAGGAACTAGTCAAGTTTCATCTACTCCATGTGCTCATGATGTAGCTTACTCTTTCTTTACACAACCAACAACCAGTCCTCAATTTGAGAATGAGGATTTTCAGCAGATTGATGGAGATGACTTAGAGGAATTGGATCTTCGATGGCAGGTGGCTATGTTGACTGTCAAAGTAAAGAAGTTCATTCAGAGGACAGGAAGGAACATGGATTTCAAGGAAAAATGACATGTTTCTCTTGATAAGTCAAAGATTGAGTGCTACAACTGTCACAGAAAAGGGCACTTTACTAGAGAATGCAGATCTGGAAGGAATCAAAGGAGAAGATCTTATGGTGACAATGGCAGGAGCAATGCACCAACAAATGAATCTTCATCACAGGCACTGGTGGCTCAAGATGGTCTAGGAGGATATGACTGGAGCAATGATCTTGAAGTAGAACCAGTCAACTATGCTTTGATGGCAATCTCCTCTTCAAGCTCATCAAGTTCTTCTGACAGTGAGGTACAAAAATGTTCTAAACAATGTCTTGAATCTTTTAAAACTCTTCAAAAGAATTATGATAGTGAAAGAGAAAAACACAGCAGAGCAAGACTAGAAATTCAAGGTTATGAGTTAGCTTTAAAATCTCTAGAATCTAGAATTCTTGGACATGAAAAGAATGAACTGGCTTGGAGAGAAAAATATGAGTTTCAAAACTATGAGCTTAAGTGTAGAGAAATAAAAATTAACAACCTTAACACAGAGTTAGAAAAAGTTGTTAAGGAAAGAGATGAGTTGAAACTTAAGATAGAAAAATGGGAAGAATCATCCAAGAATCTAGATGAATTACTCAACAGGTCCAAATGAGGTGGCTAGAGATAAAAATAGTTTTAGGTTGGCAACACAATTAATGAAATGAGTAAAACATTTAAAACTGATAGTGAGAATAGTTTGAGTGTTTTGATATAGATCTAGTTGATGAAGAGTCCCACAGCTAATGATAGGTCTTCCAAAGCAGATGGTTCATGTGTTCCCCCTCCTATAACAGGGACTATTCTTAACCCAGAGCTGAAATATATTGTAGGTTTAGATGATTATGCCATTAGGAAGAAAATCATTGAGTCAAAAACAACTAATCTTATACGAAAAACAAGTGAGGACTATAGTAAAACAATGAAGTAAATACTCAAAAACCTAAGATAGGTCTATGATCAATTATCAGAGTTAGAGTTTTTGAGGATTGGAACTCAGATGATGAGGATGATGTGTCTGAAGTGCCAAAACAGTTAGTCCTGTTAAGACTCTGAACTCAGACAGTTAAACCTAGAGTTGATAAAATTGGTCAAACTTTTCAGAAACAAGGAATTGGATTTAAGAAAATAAAAGCTTGCTTTGTTTGTAAAAGTACTGACCATTTTATTAAAGATTGTAATTTTCATGACAAAAAGAGTCAAGAGCCTAAGTTGAAAAATGTGGTCAATACTGGTCCAAGGGTGAACAAACCAGTATGGGATAATGCTAAAAGGGTTAATCATCAAAAATTTTCAAATAAATTGAAATACCCTCATTTAAGAAAGACTTTTGTCCCATCAGGAGTTCTAACAAGAACATGTTTGATTACTCCTGTTAAGCAAAATGAGAAAAGAGCAGTTTACACAGTTAGTACTGCTAGGCCAGTTAGTACTGCTAGGCCAGTTAGTACTGCTAGGCCAGTTAGTACTGCTAGGCCAGTTAGTACTACTAGGCCTGTTAGTACTGTTAGACCATTTGCCCCAAAAATAGCACAAACTAGTGGTGCTATTAAACCAATTTACCCAAGAATGGACAATGTAAGACCAAGAGGCTCATATTCACCTATCAAGAGGTCTTACTAGACAAAACCAACTCGCGCGATCGCTCCAAAGACTTAAAACAAGATGTTAAAACTTTTAGGGTTTAAAATATGACTACCGCTGGGACAAGAGCAGTAGTTAATACTGGTAAGGATAAGATGGATAATGACCTTAAAAAGTCAATGTCGGTATGGAGGCCTAAGAGAAATTACTTGGATCATATGTCCAAAGACAGTGGATCATTCATGCTCAAGAAGGTTGAGTATGTTGACCCAAAAGGGATTTCTAAGTCTGTAATGGCTTGGGTCCCTAAGAGATACTAATTTCTCTTACTTTTTAGTACAACCAGAAGGGCAATCCTGAGATTCTTGCGCTCACAGGATCTTGCAGTGGTGGATAGTGGTTGCTCTAGCCATATGACTGGATAAAAAGTTATCTTTCAGATATGAGATTTAATGGAGGCTTTATGGCTTTTGGAAGTGATCCAAAGGAGTAAAATAACGGGAGCAAGGTAAAATAAACCCTGCTAACTCTGGTGTAGACTTTTGATGAAAAATACGTTTCAATTATTTTGATGAGATAACTTAAGTTTAAACCTTTTTCTATCTCAACAAATGATGTGGCACTACCCCAGAAAAATAGTGTCCTTTTTACTGAGTCTGAATGCCTTTCTTGTTCTAGCTCTTTAAGTCTGATGAAGTCAAGTTGTACTTAGGCTCATAGAAAGGTGATGTGTACAGCTTGTATTTAAGAACCATTGTTCCCTCTGGAGGTATAACTTGTCTTATATGCAATGCAACAACATATGAGTCTATATTATGGCACTGGGAGAGATTAGGTCATTGTGAATTTCATAAAATAAGAAACAAAACTTAGCGCTCAAAGGTCACCTAGTTAGAGGTTTACCTTTAAAAGTTTTTGTGAATGACCACACTTGTGTTGCCTGCAAGAAGGGTAAGCAACACAAGGCCTCCTGTAAGGCCAAGTTAGAAAGAATCATCAGAAAGCCCCTAGAATTACTTCATATGGACTTATTTGGACCTGTCTCTGTAGAAAGTATTAACAAGAAAAGGTACTGCTTGGTTGTGACTGATGATTTCAGCAGATTTAGTTGGGTATTTTTCTTAGCTACCAAGGATGAAACATCTGAAATCCTTTGTAATCTTATCTAGGCTTTAGAAACCAATTGAATAAAATCATTAGATGTGATAATGGGACAGAGTTTAAGAACCATGCTATGAATGAATTATGTGCTAAGAAAGGAATAAAAAGGGAGTTTAGTGTGGCTAGAACTCCACAGCAGAATGGTGTTGCAGAAAGGAAAAACAGGACCCTAATTGAGGCAGCTAGAACTATGTTAGCAGACTCACTTTTACCTATCCCATTTTGGGGCCGAGGCCAGTAACTTACTGCCTGCATGTAATGAAATAGGGTCAAAATAAGACACCTTATGAACTATTAATAGGTAACTCACCTAGTATTAGTTTTATGAGACCTTTTGGGTGCCCCTTGACCATTTTAAACACCTTAGATTCCTTGGGCAAATTTGATGGGAAATCTGATGAAGGTTATTTGCTTGGATACTCTACCTCTAGTAAAGCCTTTAGAGTATACAACAAAAGGACCAAAAGGGTAGAAGAGAATTTTACACTCAATTTTCTGAGATCAACCAAATGTGACAGGAACTGGTCCTAATTGGATGTTTGATCTTGATTTTCTCACCAATTCAATGAACTATATCCTATTAGTGGAAAAAATCAGGTGGATGTGGATGCAGGTACATAAGATTTTATGTTGTGTCTTCAGGAATCAAGATAAAAGTCTACTCAGAATTACATACTGTTTCCACTACAACCTCATAGGGACAGGATTCCAATAGAAGATGTTCTCCAGCTGCACATGATCTCTCTCACACGCGCGCTCTCTCGAAAGTTCTCCTAAAGACAATGATGTACAAGATACAGAAGATGCTGCTGACAAGGAAGAACAACATCAGATGAAAGAAAGTGAACAAGACTTGCAAGATGAACTTGAGAAGATGGTTACTCAAGAATTGGCTGCTAAAGCTATGGATGATGTTTCAAGACAAGCCTTTGAGGAAGAAAAGAGGAGAATTGCATCTCAAAAGAAGGCAGCTCAGGCTACCAGTACTAACATACTTAGTACTGATAGGCAATCTGTTAGTACTGATAGGCCATCTGTTAGTACTGATAGGCCATTTGTTAGTACTGATAGGCCATCTGTTAGTACTGATAGGCCATTTGTTAGTACTGATAGGCCATCTGTTAGTATTGCTAGTACTCCCACAGGTGCAAATGCTGGTGAATCATCATTTGTCTATCTTGGAGGAAAAATACCTATTGATGCATCTACTCTCCCTAATGCTGATTTACCCATTGATCCAAATATGCCTGACTTGGAAGATGCTTCTGATACTCTCCCAAATGATGGATTATTCAATGGAGCTTATGATGATGATGAAGATGTGGGTGCAGTAGCTGATTTCAATAACATGGATAACACCATTGATGTCACTCCTATTCCCACACTCAGAATTCATAAGGATCATCTAAAAGGACAAATTCTAGGAGATCCTACATCAGCAGTTCAAACAAGAGGGAAGATTCAAAAGGCTTCTTCAGCACAACAAGCCTTGGTAAGTTACATTCACAAACATAACAAAACAAATCACAAGGATTATCAGAACTGTTTGATTGCATGTTTTCTCTCTCAAGAAGAACCCAAGACTATATCACAAGCCTTACACGATGAAAGCTGGGTTGAAGCAATGCAAGAGGAATTACTTCAGTTCAAACTACAGAAGGTTTAGGTACTTGTTGATTTGCCATATGTGAAAAAGGTAATTGGCACAAAGTGGGTCTTCATAAATAAGAGGGATGAGAGAAGTATTGTTGTGAAAAACAAAGCACGGCTTGTAGCACAAGGGTTTAGACAGGAGGAAGGTATAGATTATGATGAGGTTTTTGCACCTGTTGCCAGAATTGAGGCAATTAGGTTATTTTTAGCTTTTGCATCATATATGGGATTTACTGTCTACCAAATGAATGTTAAAAGTGCATTTCTTTATGGCACTATTAAAGAGGAGGTGTATGTTCATCAACCTCTAGGCTTTGTTGATCCTGCTTATCCAAACAAAGTCTATAAGGTGATCAAAGCTCTTTATGGTCTACATCAAGCTCCTAGAGCTTGGAATGAGACACCTTCTTCTTTTCTGATAGAAAATGGTTTCAGAAGAGGTACCATAGACAAAACATTGTTTATCAAGAAGAAAAAGAGTGACATTATGTTAGTCCAAGTGTATGTGGATGACATTATTTTTGGTTCTACAAAGAAGTATATGTGTACAGAGTTTGAAGACTGTATGCACAAAAGATTCCAAATGAGCTCTATGGGTGAACTCACATTATTTTTGGGACTTCAAGTGAAACAACAACCTGATGGAATCTTTATTAGTTAAGACAAGTATGTAGTTGACATCTTAAAGAAGTTTGATTTTTTGTCCATCAGAACAGCTACTACTCCTATTGAGTCTAATAAACCACTGGTCAAGGATGAAGATGGTGTAGATGTAGATGTACATGTCTACAGGTCTATAATTGGCTCCCTAATGTATTTGACTGCATCAAGGCCAGACATCATGTTTGTTGTTTGTGCTTGTGCTAGATTTCAGGTCACTCCAAAAGCCTCACACTTAAATGCAGTAAAAAGGATTTTTAGGTACCTCAAACATCAACCCAAATTAGGTTTATGGTATCCTAGGGATTCACCTTTTGAACTTGAAGCTTACTCAGATAGTGATTATGGAGGAGCCAGCCTTGACAGAAAATCAACAACAGGTGGATGTCAATTTCTTGGTAGAAGATTGATATCTTGGCAATGCAAGAAGCAGACTATTGTGGCAAATTCTACTACTGAGGCAGAATATGTTGCAGCTGCTAACTGTTGTGGGCAAGTATTATGGATACAGAATCAGATGATGGATTATGGTTTCAATTTCATGAACACCAAAATCCATATTGATAATGAGAGCACTATAAGTGTTATCAAGAATCCTGTTGCTCATTCAAGGACCAAGCATATTGAGATTCGATTTCATTTTATAAGAGATTGCTATGAGAAAAGACTGATAGAAGTTATCAAGATTCACACTGATCATAATGTTGCAGACCTTCTCACCAAAGGATTTGATGTCACAAGATTTAACTTTTTGGTGGTTAGCATTGGATTATTGAATCTGTAGCTACAATTGAGGGGAGGCAAGATGATTTGTTGTACAGTTTGTATAGAATGTTATGTGAGCAGACAGATTTTGCCAATGGTGATGTCTTTCATTCAGTTATTTGGGTTCTAGAGAGTCATTAGAGAGAGATATGGATGGTACTGCAGAGTTTTTGTTGTCAAACTTGTTCGATTTTTGGTTAACAAAAGTTAGTACCGACAGGCTTAAAGTTAGTACCGACAGGCAAAGTTTGTACCGCTATAAAGCCGTTAGAGAAAATACCGGTAGGGGTCTAGAGTGTAATTTTTGGCGGTTTCTTCGCCATTGGGGATGCTACTACTATAAATACCCATCTCAATTACACAATTGATCCTTCTTAGCTCTCTTAATCGATTTCAATTGACAAACCCTAATTATTCATCACCGACGATTACCAAAATCAAATAAACGATGGCTAGTTTGGAATTCTGTTCTAAGCACAATATGGTGGCCTATTTGGAAAAGACGGATGGGAATACAGAGTTTCATCAGATTATGGACTTTCTCACACGCAATTAAATTTATTATGCACTCACTGTCAGTCCCATAGTCTCAACTTCGTTTGTTGAACAGTTTTGGACGATTGTTAAGTCTAGAACAGTCAACAACATTAGTTATATAGATGCCACAGTTGCTGGCAAGCCTGTGACTATCTCAGAGGCATCAATAAGAAGTGATCTTCTTTTTGATGATGCTGATGGGATAGATTCTTTGAATAATCAGGCTATATTTGATAATATTCAGCTAATGGGGTATGAGGGAGACCTGAATACCTTAACTTTTAACAAAGCCCTCTTTTCACCCCAATGGAAATTTCTTTTTCATACCATGAATCATTGTATTAGTTCTAAAAGCACCTCTTGGGATCAAATTCCCACTAATATTGCCACAGCCGTAATTTGTTTAGCCACTAATCAGAAATACAATTTTTCAAAATTAATTTTTGGTGGCATGATACGACACTTGGATGCAACTAAGAAGTTTGTAATGTATCCAAGATTTTTACAAATCTTTTTGAGCAATCAGTTAAAAGATGTACCTGTCCCCTTGGACCACTTTCCAGTCCCAACCCTAACTAAAAAGGTCTTGACATTTATGGTTAAAAAGGGTAAGAATTTTTCAGGGAAGGTTACACCTTTATTTGATTCTATGTTGGTTCAACAAACAGAGGATGAGGGTGAGGCTTCAGAAAGACCATCTGACTCCCAACCCATACCCTCTCCTCCTCACCCAAGTGAAGACCAACCTCAGATACAGCCTGACCCATCTCCCAGACCTTCACCTACTACTCATATTCTTGATTCTATTCCAGAGGGTTCTGGTGGGAATCATGGAGGTCAGTCATCCAATGATGCATCCCTATCAGGGAATGAGGATGGTCTGACACTCCAAAGTGTATATGACCTTTGTGTGTCTTTATGGTACACAGGTCTCAGCTCAGGCTAAAGAAATTAAAGCTTTGAAGGCTCAGGTCAAGAAGCTAAAGAAAGGAGTTAAACCACTTATCACACATCACAAAGCCTAGATGAAGAGTGTTGCACTGAAGACAAGATTGGCAAGGAACTTCTCTGAGAAAAAAGGGGCACAAAAGATATGTATCCAAACAGAGAGGAAATCTGTCAAATATATCAAGGGTGAACCAGTTGTGCCATAAAGATCCAGCTTTTGATGATCAGATGAGAGCAATGGACTATATGGATGACTGAGGATGTTGTGCAAGATAAGGGAGACAGCTCTGTGGTGCTGAAGAGAAGGAAAGTTACATAAAAGGAATAAGTATTAAACTCTCGTATAGTACTTACAAACCAATAAGACCGACAAGAGAAATGAAGGTATTGACAAGCAACATGGAGGTACCAACAATACAAAAGTTAGTACCGATAGACAAGGTAAAGGCACTGCTGATCAAAATGAAGGGAAAAGTGCTACTCAAACAGCTCCAACAACAACTTCAACACCTACTCCAACAATATTATGTGTTAAGATGAACCAAATGCACAAGTTCTCGTCATAATGAGTCAGAATAAACAGAAGGAAAAGGAAAAAGGAGTAGAAATTAGGAATGTTGAAGATACTGAGAGACCAAGGCCTACTTTAATAAGATCTGTGTTAACATTAAAGCCTCTTCCCAAGATTGATCCAAAAGATAAAGGCAAAAAAGATGATTGATGAAGAAGGTGAATCTGATACTGAATCTGATGATATCACTGAAGCTGAAAAGAAGTTTAAAATGCTTGCTAAGGATAAAGAGGTGGCCAGAAAGGTTCAAGAAGAATGGGAAGCTGAAGAGGAAAAGAAAAGGTTAGCTGAAGAAGAAGCTACTAAGGTTGCTCTCACTAATGAGTATGATTTCATATAGGCAAGAATAAATGCAGACAAGATTCTTGCTGAGGAGCTTCAAAAGGAAGAAAGAGATAAGTTTACCATTGAACAAAGAGCAAAATTTCTTCATGATACCATTGGTGCACAAAGGAAATTTCTTACTCAACAAAGGTCTGAAGCTATTAGAAATAAACCACCTATAAGAAATCAACTGAGCAACCAAATGATGACCTATTTGAAGCATGTTGGTGGAAAGAAGCATTCTGATTTGAAGACCAAAACCTTTGAAGAAATACAGGTTTTATATGAAAGGTTAAAGAGGCAAGATTAGAACTTTGTTGCTATTAGATCTACAGAGGATGAGAGACAGATTAAGGAGTTGAATAAAGACCCTAAAAAGAAGAGGGTTATCAAAGATACTCCAAGGAAAGAAGATACAACAAAGGTACCTGCTGAACAAGAAGTGACAGAGCAAGGTACAAAGAAAAGAAAGAGTGGTCATGTGAAGATGATTGCTAGGAAAAGGCCAAGACCATAGCCAGATGATGATAGTGATGATGAACACAGAAAATGTCTAAGGATTGTTACATTTGATAGTACCATAGATAGTGAAATTATAGAGACAAAATCTTTTATTGCTAGGTTGCACAAGGTTTCATCACCAGATGGGAATTACCTTGTTGCCTACAGAGTTAATGGGCACTTCAGGGCATTTAACTATCTAATGGAGGTACTACATATTTTTGATAAACAGGATTTGTTTCATTTATATGGCTTGGTGATGAAGTAGTACTTAGAAATCACACCAGAAGATATTGAGTTGATTCTTTGGGAAGACTTGAAGATTATGATAGAATCCTCAACAGAAGAAAATGATCAAGGTGATTTCTGGAACAATCAACAAGAATGGGAGATTGTCAGATGGAGACTGTATGAAGCTTGTAGAGTTTGCATACTAGAGCTTAAGGATGGGACAGTCATCTACATGCTAGTTGAAAGAAAGTATCCCCTCTCCAAGAAATTGTTGCAACAAATGCTTGTTAGGATAAGGTTTAGAGGAAAGTGTTGAGCACTACAATTGGTAAGATTCATTAAGCCAACAGCTTAATAAGTGAGGTAATGTGAGAATGGAAATGAGAAGTGTTGGGTGTTGGCCTAACCACCAGCACAACAAATTGTCATTGTTCACCATGCTATAACAGGCATAAGAACTGGCTAGTCTAAATCAAACGGCAGTGGTAAAGACTTCTCAATCCGATTATGTTTGACAATTTACCAAAATTATATAGGTTTTCTCAACTCACCTTGCTTCACAGTTTAAGAGTAGCTAGTCCCATGGATTAAACATTTCCTGGTAAAGACTAATCAAATCTGTTGATAGGTGATAGTTAGCTAAAAACGGTATATGGTTATACAATGTACCATGTTATGACCAATGAGCATTGGCTAGTCAAAATAGTAATGGCTTTGTAAATAAAAGTCAAATCGTTGATAGTGGTAGTTTACTCAAACCTCTACCCCAAAGGTAATCAATTCACGCTTGTTGTTAACGAATAAAGAAATTGACTATCCCAGATGTCAAACGCTACAGGTAAAGGAATATCAAATTCGTATAATGGCTTGTAGTTTGCCAAAAACTACAAATGCCAACTTAGTTTGGTTTTGTTGTGTTGCTTAAAGACATGTTGCTGATAAGATGGGATACTGAAGAATGAACAAAATTATCAAGATCAAGATCAAGATTTGACAGAGTGTTTGGATACATCCTTCAAGAGTTCAAGAAGAGTAAAACTAAGAAAGATGAAGTTAAACAAGTTCAACAATCATGTTTAGGGGAGGATTGTTAGGAATTATGCATTCCTGACTTAGTACCGTTAGTTATATTACTTAGTACCGCTAGTTGTAATTTGTACTGACAGTACAAAATAGTTATTACTGATCCAAGTTATGATCCAAGTTGCATATCTACAGAAGACCCCTATTGGATGATTACAAAAAGGGGAAGAAGACTACAGAGATATGATTTGCAGCTTATTTATGTGTGGTGGCATGTTCAAGAAGATCTTAAGTCAAGGGGAAGCACTGAAGATTGTTTTCATACATTTAGATTGTTTTGTAATATAAATATGGGAAGATATGTTGGGATCTGAGAATATATGATTAACCAAACTAAATATGCAAGATTAAAGAAAGATGAAACAACAAGGACTTAATGTAAAATATTAAGTTAGCTTCCTATGTAAGCTAGGGTTTTCTTGTAACCTCCCTCTATTATATAAAGAGGGTAGGCGTCTGGTTTAGAATATCCATCTATAGAAACATCAACTGATGAGAGTCGAATAGTAAAGGTGTGTGTGTGTACACCGTAGTTAGTTATCTAGATAGTTACATAGCATAGTCGACTGATTAAAGTCGAATAGTACACCATAGTTAGTTGGTGTAGCTCCAAGGTATAGAATTAGGGCAAGGTGAAAATGTATGAATGAAAAAACTTGTTAGATAATATTGCTTTCTTATTATTCTGCTGTGCAATCAATATTATCTGTAAAACAATCCTAGATAAGCTTAAACGATCTTATCACGGGGTTTGCGGTTTGATGAGTAACTAGCAACATTGGGACTTAGACTTTTGACTTAAAATGTTCGTGATACACCTTTACCAATAAAGAATCCCATGCCTTATTCATACCCTTTACTAACCCGAAGCCTAAATGTTATAACCTAATAAAAGTCCTCTTTAAATGTGTACACTTGGTGCTTACACCCCCATCGATTTTTGTTTTGTTTTTATCTTTATTTTCTTTAATTTGCTTGAGGACAAGCAAACCCTTAAGTGTGGGGGGTGTTTGCACCTTTTGTGCTCATTTATAAGAGAAAAATCTACAAAATGGAGTTAACCCTTTACTGCCCACGAGCAGTGTGCCGGACGGCAATCCATTATGCCGCCCGACAAGAGTAGTGCTGCCCGGCAGAGTCCCGTGCCGCCTGACAGAGGCTCCGCTGACTTTTCCAAGTTTCATTAACTCACCAATTTAAGTGTCAACCGTCTCAAGTATGATCAAGTCCCCTCATAACTTAAAATTCTGTAAGATTCATGATACTTTGTGCCCAAGACTTATGCTTGGTGGCCAAGGTTGATTTCTACTATAAATAAAGGCCACAAGACTCACTTTTCATATAGAAAAACCACCCTCTACCCTCAATGATGAATTTCACCATCATTATCAAACCCATAAGACTTCTAAACCTGCCAAATCCAGAAGGAAGTGAGCTTCAAGACCATCAAATAAGGTGTTAGGTATAATTTACTGGTTTGTACCAAAGCGTATAGTCGATTGGAGGCTTAAGGGTTGCTCTAAATCCTTCCACCACCAATTGTGATTGCTATTGTGGTCTTATTTAATTACTTTTCGGAATGTTTAAGATTGCTATGATTGTTGATACTTTGGTTTTTGTTGAAATAATCATGAAGTAGTTCATGCAAAACGCATGGTTATATTGTAGATTCACATGTAATTGTTAGAATAAGAAATCATTAGCTAACAAGAAAGATCCGGAAGTCGGGGAGGATTGAACAAATGTTTAACCATATTATTAGAGAGAAAGAAAAAAGATGGGAAGAGGTGTGTGTCTAGAAAGAGAAACAAGAACACACACTCTTTTTTTACAAAATGAATCCTCACCCCTCCATGGAAGTATGGAGGGGGTATTTATAGGTCAAGAAACATTCTAACTTATACAATTGTCATAACTAGTCCTTGTGTGTCTCACCTTTAGTAAACTAATGTAATTCCAGATATGTCACCATATTTTAAAGGCTAACAATCTTCTCCTAATATGTGGACACATGAAATTACTTACAATGTTCCTATCTTGTACAAATACAACATAAATAATGTCTTCCAAAGCGCTTCTAAAGCTGAAGATGTCTTCGAAGTTCTCCTGGTCTTGAAACTTGTACTCCAGCTTGGATCTTCATTCTCTTTACTTGTACAGGAACCATTGTAATATGCACGAACTGGATTAACTTCCCCCCAATTCATGCAACATGTCTCAAAAAGCTTTCTTCATAGACTCCTTTTTGGCGAAGTTTCTGAATCAGCTTCCCCCAAACCAACATCCCTATCTTAAGCAGATTCTGAAACTTTGAAGTAGCTTGAACAATCTTCTACTTGTCATTTACGTGCACAGCGGAATTTTGTAGAAGTCAAACCACACCAACGACCACTGCTTCTTGTCATTAGGGCTTGGTGAATATTTGTTCGGGGGTACATGCGAGAAATCAGCAACAATTCTTCTCACGTATGCAATATACTTCATAAACCATACTAAGTAAAGTAGTCTACACTACTTCCCCCTGGAAGTTGACATGGTAACATCAAAGTTAACTAAGTCTCGGATGTACACATTTTCCCCCATGATGGTTGCGAACTCTCGGAAGCATCATTGTCATGTACGCCCATATACTCGAGAAGTTCTTGTCTCATTGTCGTATATGTCACAATAATACACGAGAAGTTCTTATCTTAGCAAATCTTGAATCCAAATGAAGCATACCCTCTTGTTTTCAGAAACGTAGAGGAAATGATAGCATAGAATCAGAAACTTGGTAATAATAGGTCTTGTTTTATGATGTCGTTGGCAGAACTTTGAAAATATGTTACTTAGATGTGAAGATCTCATTGTTTTGAATCCTGTGAGAATTGCCTGTGATAAACTATCCTCAACTTTTAAAATTCTCTGGCTAAACTTTACCAACCTCGATTCTGTCGCTTATTGGTGTGAATCACTTGGTGATAGTAAAATTCCGATTTACCAAACTTGAAAATGAAGCAAAATCCCTAAATTTGTTACTTAAGCTTGCATTGTTGTTTGACTGAAGTACGGTGCAAAGATTAAATTATAAGTTACTCTAATACCCATCCAGAAAAAGTATAAGATTAGTACAACACTACTTGAAATTTACCACATCATCTTCTGCGTGTGATCTGGTATACAATGTAAAACATCCTCTTAAGTGATAGTTAACCAGGTCTTGAACCAACCACTCTCCCGTTGCTGGGTAACTTGATATTGCTAAGTTCATATCATTACGTTGTTAAGTTTCAAGCAAGTCATCAATCGATTGACTTGGCGTTTGAAGCAAAGGGGTTAGAAAAATTGATGGAAGTCTCGGATGTTGAAATAAGTGAAGCCTTCGTGAAATCCAACTTCAAGCTCAAATAAGGGATACCAAATCAACTTCGTGATCACTTGTCATCGTAATCCGAATCTTTAGCCGTTTGACGTTGTAGTGAATCTTATTCGGATCGTTTGTAGTGTTATGTATCATGTTTGTTGTGTTGTTGAAAAAAAATCAACGTTTACGGGATTTTACGATTCTATGATTTAAACCGTAAAAAATCGTCATTTTACGGGATTTTAATTAATCAAGGATAAAGAACCATGAAATAATAGAAATTGTCGTTCTCTTGTATCTAGCGCTGTGTATTATGAAGTAGCACCCCATGTGGTATTCCGCTGCGTTGTGCATATTTTTGGGGGTGTTACAGTAACGACTCCCTAGTTTCCTTCCCTCCAATGTTACCGACTCATCGTCTTAGCAATGTTGATCGGGATTTTCTCAAATCCATGGTCTCTATAGATGAAATTAAAGCGGCGGTTTAGGATTGTGGTAGTCAAAAAGCTCTGTGGCCGGATGGTTACTCTTTCGTGTTTATTAAAAAGTTGGGATCTTCTGAAGCACGATATTCAGTCATTTGTGGTTCATTTTTTCTCTACTAATGCGTTTCCCCAACGTTCAAATTCAGCTTTCATTATGCTTATTCCTAAAGTAACTAACCCTTTGTTTATCAAAGACTATAGAACTATTTCTCTTATTGGCATTTATTACAAGATTATGGCTAAAATCCTTGCTAATAGATTATCCAAGGTCATAGACTCTATCATTAGTCCCGAGCAATCAGATTTTATTACGGGGCGGCAAATCCTTGATGTCCCTCTTATTCTTAGTAAGACTATTGATAACGCTCAAATTGAGTATATTCTTAGGAGCATTATCCGTACTTTTGTATGCTTTTGTTAGGAGCAAATCATTGATGGCCCACTTATTCTTAGGAGCAAATCCTTGATGGCCCTCTTATTCTTAGTAAGACTATTGATAACCCTCTTATTTTTATATGCTTTTGTTACTTAATTGTACCAAAGTGTGTTTGCAAGTCTATTTGTAGCCAAGTGCAGGAAAAGCAAGAAAAAGACGAAGAAAAGAAGTAAAAACAAAGTTTATTACAAGTACGAAAAATCTCGCATCAAGAACAAGCTCAGGAAGCATTTCAAGAGCAAAAGAGTCAACCATACAAGCTTCCAAGTCCTGAGATAAAGTCAAATTAAAGATTAGTTAAAGAATAAAGACCCACGACCAAGTACCATACACTCGGGAAGCTTAAACGAAGATATATTGGAAGTATAGATGTTCTCGACACACCTTCACCATTTTGGCCATAACTTGAGCATACGAACTCGGATTGACTTGATTCAAGCGGCCACGTGAAAATAAGAGAAAAATCTACAAAATGAAGTTAACCCCTTGCTGCCCACGAGTAGTGTGCCAGACAGCAATCCATTGTGCCGCCCGCAAGGAGATATTGCCGCCAGGTAGGGGGACGTGCCTCCCGACTCTTGGAGCCCACGTTTTTCATTTCACTCTAGAAGAAACTTGAATAACCAAGAAGGATCTAGACCCTCTAAACCGACTTTGGACACCCCTTTAGGCCCTGGAACCGACATAAAATTGTAGTATAAATAGGAGACCCCTATGCCTCATTTTAACACACACCTCACTATATTCACTAGGTTTTTCTTATAGTTATTCCACCCCCTTCACCCAAGGACGAATTTCCTCCACCATATCTAACCCAAAAGACCAGAAACCTCTCCCAAATTCGTGAAGATTGTTCAAAGGCTGAAGAAGATGCTTTGATATGAATTTCCGGGTTGTTTAGAGGCGTATAGTCGATTGGAGGCTTGAAGGTTGCTCTAAATCCTTCCATTACCTATTGTAATCTTACTTTGGTAATCTCTTGTTACTTTTATGATGTTTGTTAGGAATGATATGATTGATGAACCTTTGGTTTTTGTTGAAATAATCATGGAGTAGTTCTTTATACACTTGTTTGGATGATGTTTATCATATGAGGATTGTTTATGTTTGATTATGGTTTTGATCAATTTCATGTTATGTTTGAGATCCATTTGTGCTTGAGTTTTGTTCAATTGCTTATCATGCTTGATTAGTTGTTGGTGATTTCATAGGTCGAAAGGGTTTTCATCAATCAACTAGTTATAATCATTTTGTCTATGGATGATTATCTATTGTATTGACCATTTCTTTAGTGGCTTGATTATGCAAAGAGACTTGAGTGTGATTGTTAACATGTTTGTGAAACGAACCGCGAATCAAACTTGTTAAATAAACGTAATCATGAATTGGTTGATTTGGAATTTGTCACCATCATATTCTTAACTTGTAATCAATTTGTCAAAACCATCTTCATATGAACAATCCAAGTATTATGAACTAATCCAAACAAGTGTTGTCTTTTACTTATTGAATTTGCTTGATCATCATTTCCGTGTTATTAGTTGCTTATATGGTATTTAGGCTTGTGACATCCTCTTTACCATTTTCATATAGCTTATTGATACTTAGATTCTTCACAACCGAAAACACCCAAATCCTAGTGAACGACCTTGGCTTACCACAAAAGGCTAGCTATAAACGAAAGGGTCATACTTTCCCGTGTGTTCTTTAGCTTATTTGGTAATTTGTGTTATAAATTTAAATTACTAGTCGCGAGACACATCAAGTTTTTGGAACCGTTGTCGGTGATTTGCGTTGTGTTTTCTTGTTTAGAATCTTTTTATTTCGTCTTATATCACTTGTGCTTGTTTTTGCTTACGGTAAAATCACCCAAAACCACTCAAAAGTGCTCTGTTGCCCCGCCGTACCTTTCTGCCGCCCGGTTGTCCCCTCATCGACCACTCTGCCCCTCGGCAGGACTGCTCTGCCGCCCGGCAGAGAGAATTCTGATAAAAAAAACTTTGTTAGTTTGTTAGTCAATTTATATATAAAATAAATATATACAAAAATATTTTTGTTCTTATTTAGTTTATCTTTTATTCTTATACATCGTTAGTCATGTGGTAAATCGGCTCACCCGTTGTAACAAACTATAAGAGAGGTATAAGGCGGGTCATTCTGCTTCCCTAAAGAAGTCGGGTTTTTAATATGCTTCGCGCTGACCCGCTTCTCTGCTTCTTTGTGCGTTTAATGAAGCTATCGAGAACCTTTGATAGGATGATGTTAAGATTATCTAATAGTTGTTAAGTTATTTTTCTTTTACATCATATAAAATAAAAAATAAAAAATATTTTTCCTTTTAGTAAAAGTTAATCTTTTTATTTTATTTCCTATGACATTTTGTAAATTGCTCCGGGTTTGTATAAACCCGCGTTCTTGGGGTAAACATCTCACTAATCCATTCCGCGAACTTAAACGAAAAATCAAAAAGAGGATTAAACCTGATAATACGTCGAATGTGTCCCTCGAAATCGAATCACCAGTTACTCATTTCAAACAACCGTTCATCAGGGAACTTTTTGTCATAACGCCCAAAATCAAAATATTGATGAAGAAATTCGAAACACCACCCGATTCCCCACCCATAATCGTCATTGATCCTGATGACCAACCGATGTGGTCAAGCACTAGGACCGTTGCTCCGAAACCTAGTTCCACTATTTTTTAATTCCCTATTTCTAACAATTTTTGTATCAAGGGTACCCACATGCAAATGATTCGGGATAATCAATTTGATGGGTGAATCCGGTCTGATCCTCATCGACACGTAGAAGATTTTCTTGAGATTAGTAACCTATTCTAATATGGTGAAAATCAAGAGGAAGTGGTTATGTTGAGGACTTTTTCTTTCTCATTGTCCAGAGAATCAAAGACTTGGTTGAACAAACTTAATGAAGGAACAATTACTTCATGGAATGAAATGAGAGAAGCTTTTATAAGCCGATACTTTTCTCCTGCAAAGTTTAAACGGATCCTAAACGAAATTCATAGCTTTTACCAACTCGGTAACGAAACTCTCGTTGAAGCTTGGATCCGTTTGAAAGAAATGCTTCGCACTTGTTACGGACATGGTCTAACCAAAGTCATGATAGTTCATATATTCTATCATGGTTTAGACGGTCCAACACAAGGAATTCTTGACGCCGGAGGAATCTTCCTCTACAACACTCCTAACGATGCTTTCCAAATCCTCGAGGACAAAGTCCTTCTCATACTCGATTTCTCAGGATAATTCTAAATCAGCCCCAAAACTGTTTTTTTCGCCGGTGGAAGCAACATCGATTCCTATCACGCCATGATGATGGAGAAATTCGAAGATCTCGTTACAAAAATCGATTCTGAACTCCTTATCATAAGGAAAGAGATCAAAGAGATGCGAGACAGTCGTAGAGACAACCACACTTTAGATGACTACTTGATGGATGACATGCCGATGTGTGAACCTCATGAGCAATTAATGTCCAAAGATATCACGAGGATATCACGACCATGAACACATAAATTCATACTCCTATACAAACCATAACTCACATCCATCGCGATATTTCAAATTTATCGAAACCTCAACGGATGAGATGATGAGAGAATAGATGGCTAGTCAAACGAAAGCAAATGAACATATGAAGAATCATGTGGTTGAATTGGAAAATCAAATCAATCAAGGATTAAGGAACCACCAAGCGATAATCCAAAACTTGGAGAGGCAATTTGAGTTTCTCTTGCCTACCGAATCCCTTCCTCGTACCACAAATACCAAACCGAGACATGAATTTGTCTACAAACCACCCTCAATCCGAAACGATGACAACAAGGGTGATGTTAAATTTATCGAGGTGGATGAAACTCAACCCGTTCCAACCATGCCAAACCCGAACCCAATCAAAGCTAACTCACCAACAGTATCGCCATATCCAATACGCGGATGCGAAGACGTTTACTAATGTTGTATTGCTGAACAACATTGGTGAAAAGGAGTTTAAATCGATTGTTGGTGATGGAATTGGAGTTTAAATAGATGAGTGGGAGAAGTCTCAAAACCTCTCTTCGAAATAAACCAATAGGACTGACCCACTTCCTCCTCACGCTCACACTTAGCAAGTGAATGTCGTATTCATCGAGAGTGTAAAGTCCGATGACTTTCCAGAAATTCAAATAGATCAACCATCTTTGATTATCGTTAATAATAAAATCGAAAAAGATAAACCTATTAAGACGTCGAAAGGGGGTTATCACGTGGTCGAAACAAAAGAATATCCTTTCCGTGAGTACATACCAAAAATTCCATACTCTCAAGCTTTAAAAAGGGAAATTTCCCATTTGAACCGTATCATCAAAGAATCCTAAATCCAGGGGAAGAATCTAGCTAATGACTCAATAATAAATTAAGCGCTTCTCGGGAGGCAACCCGAGGTTTTAATTGTTTTATGTGCTTTAATTTCTAGTTTTTGAATAAATATGTACACCCTTTAAGAAAGTTGCTTTTCAACTTAGAAAATCTTAAGTGTGGGGGTGTTACATGCTCGTTATGTTTAGTATATTATTGTTTGCATTTTTTCATTTTGTTTTGTTTTGTTTGAATAATGTAACAAGTAATGGTGAAGGAGGATGCTTGGAGGTGAAATTAATTAATCTCACACGCTTATGCTAGCATCCGCGTAGCATCTATCATATTGAGTTTGATCGTAACTTTTCATGCCCGGATGTCTGGTTTTCTCTTACTCTTATTTCCCTATTATTTATACTTTGAAGTTATTTTTCACATTGAGGCCAATTCAAAACTTAAGTGTGGGGGAGGTAAACAGGGAAAACGAGACTGATTTTAAAATTTTCTAATTTTTGGGCCAATTTAAAATTTATGTAGACTTGTTTGCCCTTATAGTTGTTTTCACGTCATTAGGTTAATATATTAGCACTTGTGCTCGTAAATCATTACGAATACCGCAGTGAGATCACATTCCTATAATGATAAGTGTATATGCGTGATAAAGAGGCACCTTAGGATTTAACCAAATAGCCCCCCCTTTGTTCGTTTACTTTATAGATAACCAACCCAAAATTAACCTTGTTAGCAACTGACTTTTAGTGCAAGATACCCTTTGAAACACCCGTTGAGACTATCTTGTTAATCTAAAAAAAGAAAAAAATATATTTAACCTTAAACCTTAGCCTAACCCTTTGTCAAAGTCTAAATGGTAATGTTGGATAGTTTTTGATGATTAGTAGTTATGCCACACTTCGCCATTTGTGTGTGTCATTTCGACAAAGATGGAGATGTGCAGCTTCATATTTTGTATTTTTGTGGTGTATGTTTATACGAAGTGTGGGGGAGATGTGATGTAAAAAAAAGTGAATAAGTCATCAAAGAAATGTGATGACAAATAAAGCCAATGTGCTGTATGTTTATGAAGATGAAGGAAGATGAAGTGATTGAGATATCGATTAGCCAATGTGCTAAGACGTGATATACTTATGTGGTGATCGATATGTGCTTGAAGAAAGTTTGCAACTATAATCATTTTAGGGGTTTGCGGTTTGATGGGTAACTAGCAATATTGGGACTTAGACTTTTGACTAAAAATGTCTGTGATACACCCTTACCAATAAAGAATCTCATGCCTTATCCATACCCTTTACTAACCTGAAGCCTAAATGTTAGAACCCAATAAAAGTCCTCTTTAAATGTGTACCCTTGGTGCTTACGCCCCATCGGTTTTTGTTTTGTTTCTATCATTCTTTTCTTTAATTTGCTTGAGGACAAGCAAACCCTTAAGTGTGGGGGGGTGTTTGCGCCTTTTGCGCTCATTTTAAAAAAAACAAAAATATGTAGATATTTTCAAAAAAAAATCTTTTTTTTCCATTTAGGTATTTTCTTTTCTTATATTTGCTTGAGGGCAAGCAAATTTTATTTTACCTGCTTGAGGGCGAGCAGAACTTAAGTGTGGGGAAATTTGATAACGCTCAAATTGAGTATGTTTTTAGTAGCGTTATCCGTACTTTTGTATATGTTATTTGGCTATTTTTATATGCTTTTGTTAATTAATCGTACCAAAGTGTGTTTGCAAGTCTATTTGTAGCCAAGTACAGGAAAAGCAAGAAAAAGACGAAGAAAAGAAGTAAAAACGAAGTTTAGTACAAGTACTAAGAATCCTGCATCAAGAACAAGCTCGGGAAGCATTTCAAGAGCAAAAGAGTCAACCATACAAGCTTCCAAGTCCCGAGATAAAGTCAAATTGAAGATAAGTTGAAGAATAAAGACCCACGACCAAGTACCATACACTCGGGAAGCTTAAACGAAGATATATTGGAAGTATAGTTGTTCCCGACACACCTTCACCATTTTGGCCATAACTTGAGCATACGAACTCGGATTGACTTGATTCAAGCGGCCACGCGAAGATAAGAGAAAAATATACAAAATGGAGTTAACCCCTTGCTGCCCACGAGCAGTGTGCTGGAGGGAAATCCATTGTGCCGCCCGGCAGGAGTAGTGCCGCCCGACAGAGGCTCTGCTGACTTTTCCAAGTTTCATTCACTCACCAATTTAAGTGCCAACCGCCTCAAGTCTGATCAAGTTCCCTCATAACTCAAAATTCTGGAAGATTTATGATACTTTATACCCAAGACTTATGCTTGGTGACCAAGGCTGATTTCTACTATAAACAAAGGCCTCAAGACTCACTTTTCACATAGAAAAACCACCCTCTACCCTCAATGACGAATTTCACATCATTATCTAGCCCATAAGACTTCTAAACCTCTGCCAAATCCAGAAGGAGTGCTCAAGAACATCAAATAAGGTGTTGGGTATAATTTTATGGGTTGGTACAAAGCGTATAGTCGATTAGAGGCTTAAGGGTTGCTCTAAATACTTCCACCACCAATTGTGATTGCTATTGTGGTATTATTTAATTACTTTCCAGAATGTTTAAGATTGCGATGATTGTTGATACTTTGGTTTTTGTTGAAATAATCATGGAGTAGTTCTTATTTCACTTGTTTGGATGATGTTTATCATATAAGGGATTGTTTAATGTTTTGATTATTGTTTTGAATCAATTACCTGTATTTTAGATCCATTTGCGCTTGAGTTTCATAACCATTGCTTATCATACTTGATTAGTTGTTGGTGATTTCATAGGTCGAAAGGGTTTTCATCAATCAACTAGTTATAATCATTTTGTCTATGAATGATTATCTTTTGTATTGACCATTTATTTAGTGGCTTGATTATGCAAAGAGACTTGAGTGTGATTGTTAACATGTTTGTGAAACGAACCACGAATCAAACTTGTTAAATAAACGTAATCTTGAATTGGTTGATTTGGAATTTGTCACCATCATATTCTTAACTTGTAATCAATTTGTCAAAACCATCTTCATATGAACAATCCAAGTATATAACTCAATCCAACAAGTGAGAGGGTATCTTTTACTTATTGAATTTGCTTGATCGTCATTTTCGTGTTATTAGTTGCTATATGATATTTAGGCTTGTGACGTCCTCTTTACCGTTTTCATATAGCTTATTGATACTTAGATTCTTCACAACCGAAAACACCCAAATCCTAGTGAACGACCTCGGCTTACCACAAAAAGCTAGCTACAAACGAAAGGGTCAAACTTGCCCGTGTGTTATTAGCTTATTTGGTAATTCATGTTATAAATTTAAATTAGTAGTCGCGAGACACATCAAGTTTTTGGCACCGTTGTCGGTGATTTGCGTTGTGTTTTCTTGTTTAGAATCTTTTTATTTCATCTTATATCACTTGCGCTTGTTTTTTGCTTACGGAAAAATCACCCAAAACCACTCAGAAGTGCTCTGTCGCCCCAGCGCACCTTATCTTAGCCGCCTGGCACTCCCCTCATCACCACATCCTGCCGCCCGGCAGACTGCCTTCCGCACGGATTCAGAGAGAGTTACTGTATAAAAAAACTTTATTAGTTAGTTAGTCAATTTATATATATATAATATACAAAAAGATTTTTTTTCTTATTTAGTTTATTTTTTATTCTTATACATCGTTAGACATTTGGTAAGTCGGTTCACCAATTTGAACAAACTATAAGAGAGGTATAAGGCGGGTCGTTTTGCTTCCCTAAAGAAGTCGGGTTTTTAATATGTTTCGCGCTGACCCACTTCTCCGCTTCTTTGTGCGTTCAATGAAGCTACCGAGAACCTTTGATAGGATGATGTCAAGATTATCTAAGAGTTGTTAAGTTATTTTTCTTTTTTGCATCATATCTTTAAAAAAATATAAAAAGATTTTTACTTTCATTTAGTTTTTATTTTTATTTCCTATGACTTTTTGCAAATAGCTCCGGGTTTGTATAAACCCGCGTTCTTGGGGTAAACATCTCACTAGTCCATTCTGCGAACTTAAACGAAAAATCAAAAAGAGGACTAAACCCGATAAGACGCCGAACGTACCCCTCGAAATCGAATCACCGGTTACTCATGTCAAACAACCGTTCATCGAGGAACTTTTCGTCGTAACGCCTAAAATCAAAATATTGATGGAGAAATTTGAAACACCACCCGATTCCCCACCCATAATCATCATTGATCCTGATAACCAACCGATGTGGTCAAACATTAGGACCGTTGCTCCGACACCTAGCTCCGCTATTATTCAACGCCCTATTTCTACTAATTTCCGTATCAAGGGTACCCACATGCAAATGATTTGGGATAATCAATTTGATGGGCGAATCCGGTCTGATCCTCATCGACACGTAGCAGATTTTCTTGAGATTAGTAACCTATTCCAATATGGTGAAAATCAAGAGGAAGCGGTTATGTTGAGGACATTTCATTTCTCGTTATGTGAAGAAGCTAAGATTTGGTTGAACGAGCTTAACGAAGGAACAATTACTTCGTGGAACGAATTAAGAGAAGCTTTTATAAGCCGATATTTTTCCCGCAAAGTTCAAACGTCTCCTAAATGATATTCATAGCTTTCACAAACTCGGTAACGAAACTCTCGTTGAAGCTTGGATCCGTTTAAAAGAAATGCTTCGCATTTGTTGGGCATGGTCTAACCAAAGGCACGATAATTCAAATATTCTATCATGGTTTAGACGGTCCAACATAAGGAATTCTTGACGCTGGGGGAATCTTCCTCTATAACACTCCCAACGAAGCTTTTCAAATCCTCGAGGATAAAGTCCTTCTCAAACTTGATTTCTCGAGATAATTCCAAATCATCCCCAAAACCGTTGTTTCCTCCGGTGGAAGCAACATCGATTCCTAGTACGCCATGTTGATGGAGAAATTCAAAGATCTCGTTACAAAAATTGATTCTGAATTCCTGATCATAAGGAAATAGCTTAAAGAGATGCAAGACAGTCGTAGAGACAACCACGCTTTAGATGACTACTTGTTGATGGATGACACGCCGATGTGTGAACCTAATGACGTGAATTATGTCCAAAGATATCACGAAGGATATCACGACCATGAACCTATAAATTCGTACTTCTATCTAAACCATAACCCAAACCGTCATTATCCTTACCCACAAAATCAAATGCCACGTCCATCACGATATTTTGAATTTACCGAAACCTCAACGGAGGAGATGATGAGAGAGTGGATGACTAGTCAAACGGAAGCAAATGAACGTATGAAGAATCAGGTGGTCGAATTAAAGAATCAAATCAATCAAGGATTAAGGAACCACCAATCGATAATCCAAAACTTGGAGAGGCAATTTAGGTTTCTCTTGCCTACCGAATCCCTTCCTCGTACCACAAATACCAAACTGAGACATGAATTTGTCTACAAACCACCCTCAATCCGAAACAATAATGATAAGGGTGATGTTAAATTTATCAAGGTGGATGAAACTCAACTCTTTCCAACCATGCCAAACCCGAACCCAATCGAAGCTAACTCACCAACAGTATCGCCTTTTCCTAAGGATTTCACCATGCATATCCTATACACGGATGCGAAGTCGATTGATGACGTTGTATTGCTGAACCACGTTGGTGAAAAGGAGTTCAAATCGATTGTTGGCAATTGAATTTGAGTCTTAACAAAGAAAAAGATCAAGAAAAACGACATGGGATTGTCGAAAGATCAGGCCATGGAATGGAACATGGAAAGGAAAATAGATGAGTGGGAGAAGTCTCAAAACCTCTCTTCGAAACAAACCGATAGGACTGACCCACTTCCTCCTCACACTCACACTGAGCAAGTGAATGTCGTATTCATCGGGAATGGAAAGTCCGATGAATTTTCGGAAATTCAAATAGAAACCATCTTCGATTATCGTTAACAATAAAATCGAAAAAGATAAACCTATTAAGACGTCGAAAGGGGGTTATCACGTGATCGAAACAAAAGAATATCCTTTTCGTGAGTACATACCAAAAATCCCATACTCTCAAGCTTTAAAAAGGGAAATTTCTGATTTGAACCGTATCGTCAAAGAATCCTGAATCCTGGGGAAGATTCTAGATAATGACTCAATAATAAATTAAGCGCTTCTTGGGAGGCAACCTGAGGTTTTAATTGCTTTGTGTGATTTAATTTCTAGTTTTTGAATAAACATGTACACCCTTTAAGGAAGTTGTTTTTCAACTTGGAAAATCTTAAGTGTGGGGGTGTTACATGCTCGTAGTGTTTAATATATTATTGTTTACATTTTGTGTGTTTTGTTTTGTTTTGTTTTAATGATGCAGCAGGTAATGATGAAGGAGAATGCTTGGAGGTGAAATTAATTAATCTCACATGCTTATGCTAGCATCCGCGTAGCATCTATCATATTAGTTCGATCGCAATTTTTCATTCCCGGATGTCTGGTTTTCTCTTACTCTTATTTTCCTATTATTCATACTTTGAAGTTATTTTTTACATTTAGGCCAATACAAAACTTAAGTGTGGGGGAAGTAAACAGGGAAAACGAGACTGATTTTAAAATTTTCTAATTTTTGGGCCAATTTAAAATTTATGTAGACTTATTTGCCCTTATAGTTATTTTTATGTAATTAGGTTAATATATAAGCACTTGTGCTTGTAAATCATTACGAATACCGTAGTGAGATCACATTCGTGTGATGATAAGTGTATATGCGTGATAAAGAGGCACCTTAGGATTTAACCAAATAGCCTTTTTCGTTTACTTTTAGCTAACCACCAAAATTAACCCTTTGTTAGCACTTAGTTTTAGTGCTAGATGCCCTTAGAACACCCGTTGAGCCATCTTGTTCGTTAGATAAAATCCAAAAAAAATATATTTAACTTTAAACCTTAGCATAACTCTTTGTCAAAGTCTAAATGGTGGGTTGCTAGTTGCTTGGTATGTTGGATAGTTTTTGTTGATTAGTAGTTATGTCACACTTTGTTATTTGTGTGTTTCATTCCGACAAAGATGGAGATGCGCAGCTTCATTGAAGTATTTTTGTGGTGTATGTTTATGCAGAGTGTGGGGGAGATGTGATGTAAAAAAAAGAAAAAAAAATTTAAAATTTCATTTAGGTATTTTCTTTCTAGATTTCTTTTCTTATATTTGCTTGAGGGAAAGCAAATTTTCTTTTACCTGCTCGAGGGCGAGCAGAACTTAAGTGTGGGGGAATTTGATAACGCTCAAATTGAGTATATTCTTAGGAGCGTTATTTGTACTTTTGTATATGTTATTTGGCTATTTTTATATGCTTTTGCTACTTAATTGTACCAAAGTGTGTTTGCAAGTCTATTTGTAGCCAATTACAGGAAAAGCAAGAAAAAGACAAAGAAAAGAAGTAAAAACGAAGTTTAGTACAAGTACAAAGAATCTCACATCAAGAACAAACTCGGAAAGCATTTCAAGAGCAAAAGAGTCAACCATACAAGCTTCCAAGTCTCGAGAGAATGTCAAATTGAAGATAACGACCAAGTACCATACACTCGGGAAGCTTAAACGAAGATATATTGGAAGTATAGTTGTTCCCGACACACATTCACCATTTTGGCCATAACTTGAGCATACGAACTCGGATTGACTTGATTCAAGTGGCCACGCGAAGATAAGAGAAAAATCTACAAAATGGAGTTAACCCATTGCTGCCCTAGAGCAGTGTGCCGGACGGCAATCCATTGTGCCGCCCGGAAAAGGGTCGTGCCGCCCGACTCTTGGAGCCCACGTTTTTCATTTCACTCTAGAAGAAACTTGAATAACCAAGAAGGATCTAGACCCTCTAAACCGACTTTGGACACCCCTTTAAGCACTAGAACCGACATAAAATTGTAGTATAAATAGGAGACTCCTATGCCTCATTTTAACACACACCTCACTATATTCATTAGGTTTTTCTTGTAGTTATTCCACCCCCTTCACCCAAGGACGAATTTCCTCCACCATATCTAACCCAAAAGACTAGAAACCTCTCCCAAATTCGTAAAGATTGTTCAAAGGCTGAAGAAGATGCTTTGATATGAATTTCCGGGTTGTTTAGAGGCGTATAGTCGATTGGAGGCTTGAAGGTTGCTCTAAATCCTTCCATTACCTATTGTAATCTTACTTTGGTAATCTCTTGTTACTTTTATGATGTTTGTTAGGAATGATATGATTGATGAACCTTTGGTTTTTTGTTGAAATAATCATGGAGTAGTTCTTTATACACTTGTTTTGATGATGTTTATCATATGAGGATTGTTTATGTTTGATTATTGTTTTGATCAATTTCATGTTATGTTTGAGATCCATTTGTGCTTGAGTTTTGTTCAATTGCTTATCATGCTTGATTAGTTGTTGGTGATTTCAGGTCGAAAGGGTTTTCATCAATCAAGTAGTTATAATCATTTTGTCTATGGATGATTATCTATTGTATTAACCATTTCTTTAGTGGCTTGATTATGCAAAGAGACTTGAGTGTGATTGTTAACATGTTTGTGAAACGAACCGCGAATCAAACTTGTTAAATCCTTCCCATTACCTATTGTAATCTATACTTTGGTAATCTCTTGTTACTTATATGATAGTTTGTTTAAGAAATTATATATTGATGACCTTACTAGTTTTACTTGTTGAAATAATACCATGGCAGGTAGATTCATTATACACTTGTTTTGATGATGTTTTATCATAAGAGGAATGTTTATGTTTTGAATTATATGTTATTGATCAATTCAATCGTTATATGTTTGAAGAATCCCTTCATGTGCACATGCGTTTTGTTGCAATTGCTTTATCATGCATTGATTAGTTTTTTGTGATTTCAGGTCGTACAGGGAATATTCAAGTCATCAACGTATAAAAATCATTTTGTCTATTTTGGATGATACTATTGTATTAACCACTTCTTTAGGTGGCATTGATTTATGCAAAAGAGACTTACACAGTGTGAATGTTAACATGTTTGTGAAACGACCGCGAATCAAACCTTGTTAAATAAACGTAATCATGGAATTGGGTTTGATTTGGAATTTCATCACCATCGTATTCTTAAACTTGTAATCAATTTGACACAAAAACCATCTTCCATATGAACAATTCCAAGTATTACTAAACTAATCCAAAACAAAGTGTTTCTTTTACTTATTGAAATTGTCATAATCATCATTTTCTGTGTTATTAGGATGCTTATAATGTATCTATTAAGGGCTTGTGACTCCTCTTACCGTTTTCAAAATAGCTTATTGATACTAGATTCTTCACAATTGAAAAAACCCCAAATCCTAGTGAACGACCTTCTTACAACTAAAAAATACTATCAACAAAACTTAAAGGTCATACTTGCCCATTAGTAGATATCTTAGCTTTATTTTGTGGTAATATCGTTTTTATAAATTTAAAATTAGTAGTCGCGAGACACATCAACTATTGATTGGTACAAGAAACGTAAAAAAAATGATGTTATTCAAAGTTGATTTTTAAAAAGCCTTTGATTCTGTGAGCTGGAGGTACCTTGATTATGTTCTTGATAAATTGGGCTTTGGTATTAAATGGCGTAATTAGATTAAAGTTGGATTAACGTCGGCTAGGACTTCTATTCTCATTAATGGGAGTCCTACATCAAAGTCTTCTTTAAAAAGAGGTTTGAGTCAAGGGGATCCTCTCTCACCTTTTCTATTCATTATTGTTATGGAGGGTCTTTATATGGCTCTTAACGATGGTTTAGCTACTAATATGTTTCATGGCGTCAAGGTCGGTTCCCCGGGTATGCACCTTTCTCATCTCTTATACGTAGACGATGTTATTATCCTTTCTGAGTGGTATCTAAATGTTGTGGAAAATATTATTCGGATCCTTATTATTTTTTACATTGCTTCCGGGCTTAAGATTAATATCTATAAATCTAATGTATATGGAGTTAGGGTTTCGTCTAATGAGGTAGAGATCATGGCTTCCTACACGGGATGTGAAGCTGGTTTCTTCCCTTTCACTTATCTTGGTTTACCTATTGGTTCGAATGTGATTCGTACCGCGAATTGGCATTCTCTCCGTTAGTGGCCGCCTTACTCTCATCAAATCTGTGCTCGGTAGCCTTGGTAATTATTATTTATCTGTTTTTAAGGTCCCCGAAAGGGTTGTTAAATATCTCGAAAGTTTACGTGCTTCTTTCTTTTAGGGTAGCTCCGAGGACTCCAAGAAGCTTGCTTGGGTTAAATGGTCGAATATTTTTGCATCCTTTGATAAAGGAGGTCTCGGCGTTGGCAGTCTTAAGGCATTCAATATGTCCCTTTTATTGAAGTGGAGATGGCGTCATTTTCATAATCTGAATGCTTTATGGTTTCATGTGGTTAAGACGATTCATGGCGATGAAGCAGGTATTGATATTAGAGGTTGTCACACTAATGGGGTCTAGGCTAGTATTGTCGGCTCGATTTTTCACCTTCACTCGAGTGGTATTGTTCCCCTAAACTACATTCGTTTTAAGGTTGGTGATGGCTCTTCCATTTGCTTTTGGAAAGATACTGGGTTAGGCGACGATCCTCTATATATTAGATATAACAAATTATATCACTCGGAGAAAAACAAAGATTGCTTTATTTAACAACACATTGCAAATGGTTTTTGGTTTTAAGATTGGAGTAGACTGGTTAATGTGGGAAGAACAAAAGCTGAATTCAACGCCCTTATTTTTTATATCGCCAGCTTGGAGCCTGAAGTGCTTGTTTATTCCGATATTTGCATTTGGCGTCTTTCTCATGACGACAAATTTTCGGTGAATTCGATTAGGAAGCATATTGATGAGCTATCTCTTCCTTCCTTATCTCCAAGTACCCGAAGGTGTAAGATTATCCCTAGAAAGGTTAACATTTTCATGTGGCGGATGTTTTTAGATAGGCTCCCAAATCGTTTAAACTTATCTTCCCGAGGTCTAGACATTGATTCGATTATGTGCCCGGTTTGCAACGTTTTCGTAGAATCAAGTGCCCACACTTTCTTCTCTTGTGACACAACTTCTGCTTTTTGGCATCTCGTTCGTGTTTGGTCGGAATCTATGTTCCCTTCCTTTTCCTCATGTGGCGAGTGGGATCTTTGGTTTCAGTCATGGCACGCCTCAAAGGAAAAGAAGGACCGCGCTTACGTCATCTTTGATGCTTCTTGTTGGACCTTATGGCGGTTTAGAAATAATATTACTTTCAACTCTCATTATATGAGGAAAAGTGATATTTTCGATTATATTTGTCTTGTTTCTTTTTCATGGCTTAAATTTAGAGGCATCTTTGTATTAGCTGGAACGATTGGTTGCAATCGCGTTTATAACTCTCTAGCGCCTTGCTAGTTTTTTATATATCTTAATTTGCCGTTAAAAAAACCTTTTACACAAAAGATGTTTATTTTAATCACAACTTGCAATATTGCAAAGATACAAAATTATAAAAAATTGATAATATTGGTTTTATTACGTAAATACTAACATAACAATATATGAAAATAATAGATTGATATGTATGTATAGTTTCGGGCGAGGCGGGTTGGGGATGTTATGCCCTGTCCCTGCCCCGAACCCGATAAGAATCCTCGTTAATGCCCCGTATCCCGCCCCATAAGCCGATAAGCATGCTCCTTCCCGCCTCAAAAACTTCAGATTTTGAGTTTCCCCATTTTGTTCATCCCTAATAAGTGCTGGTCTAATTGCACCACACTCTGTTATCCAAGATAGTACTCCGTAAGCGCAATGTTCACGGTTACACTTTTGCAGACACCCAATGAGCAATGAAAGAAGTGCTAAAGGATAAGAAACCTCCATCTTAACCAGATTCAATAGAGTGCTAGTCACGTAAGTTGTAACCCACAATCACCAACATAACGATAGATTAAAAACACAAAAATACTAATGATCTTGTGTGTATGTTTTGAGGTGTTGTCCGGAACAAATTTTTACAAACACTAAAAACTACAGGCTACAAAAGTAACAAGAATAGATTTGTATTATACCATGCATAAAATAGTACACGATTTTTGATTGATTACGATACGAACTCTTGTTTTCAAGAAAAATGATATATAAAACCCTCTACATATTCATGAGATGAAGAAAAAACAAAGACTCGCTTAATCAAACCCAAACCCTCTAGGTATGAACCAACTTTAATTGACAATTCACTTCGATTAACGATACACTGGGAGAGATGCACTCATGTCACAATTGACATTGGTGTCTTTGGAAACCATTCACCAATTAGTGGGGTCACGAATACAAACAACGCCTCTTTTCAACTCGATGTTACATGTACGTATCGTCAGGCATCACATCACCACTTGTTTGTGACTACAATAACCTTAAGTTATAATTAGTCTTTTAGATCCCCTCGTTTCAAATTGAACAACAATTCCAAAAACTAATAAACTAATAGTTATTCTCAAACAATATGTTCGGATACAAATTGCAATACTGTGACGAATGTTACACAATCTACTGATTATCAAGCATCTTTCATCGTCATTCAGAGGCGGAGTCAGAAAGTCTTGCTCGAGGAGCACACTTTGATATTTTTTAAAGACTACACTACAAAATAGTTGTTGGGAGAGGGAGGAGGGGGGATTACAAAATGGTCATAGAGTATTTTCGTCAAAAAATTTAATTACAAAGTTTCACCACTTACGATGTAAAAAAAGCTAATTTTCAAAACACACCCTCAAGTAAGCTAGACGTTACAAAACCGACATTCAACTTTAACTTATTTATGACTTTTTTATATAACAAACTTATTATCAAATATGGAATGCATATCTATCGACTCATTCGGAAAAAAACATGTCTCTGAAAAGATCGTCGAATTGCGAACAAAACGAGTCAAATATTGTAATGCTTCTGACATGCGTACGATTTTATAAAAAAAATGTTAAAGTTTAATATATATTTTAAAATGTTTACAGAAATAGTCTTTGAAGTTATCAGTTCGTTATAAAGTGTATCATAACGACTGACAAATAGTACTTGACATTATCGATCCGTTAAAAAATAGTCACGCGCACCTGCAGCAACGCGCGAGTGACCAACCTTGTTTAACATCATACGTCGGAGATGCTCTTAAAAATGCGACTCATTATGTGAATGCAAAAATGTGTACATATGCCCTACCATTTTCAATTATTACCATTAAATGTAGAGTAAAACAAATATTTTCCAAAGATATTATTTATAAAGAAAACGACACATGCTCTATATTTGCTGTCAGACGTTATTTAATTTATGTCCTTTTTCAATCACAAGTTTCACTAAAACTATTTTTAACTTGAGGGATGTTACATCATAAAAATGTTTACAAAATTTTTTTCACAAAATAATATGTAATGCATTTATAGGAAGTTGTGAACACAAAGTGAAGAGAGAATTAATTAAAAATAATACTATTTATGACAAGTCATTTTATGAAATTTCTTTTGTAAAACTTTGATAGATGTAGCACTTTTCCTTTAGCTCCGTGTGTGTTATATTTTATTTTAGGGTGATTACTTGCACACATTATATTTTAATTTATAAATTTTTATTTACAATCGGTTAAAGTAGTATACATAATACAAACTTCAGTTTAATGCACATAATTAAATATCCTAATCAAAAAGAGAAATGCTACATCCACATAATTTTTACAAACAAACTCCCACATAATGATGTGACAAATATAATTGACCAATCATGTTTTCGTGTATTTTCTCTTTCTTATTTTCACCACCAATAATTGATTGACACATCATTATGTGGATTTGTTTATGTAAAATTTATGTGGATGTAGCACTTCTCAATCAAAAAATAGAGTGAGTAGATCATTTGTCTTTATTTATGACCTAGTCTTAAAAGGTAAAAAGAGAATTTAACACACGGCAAAAATATCAAAAATTCATTTTTGCTAATCGTGTTTCCTAAACATCTATTACCCTTGCAATTTTAACTTATTGATACTACTGTAACGTGAAAAAAGTTATGTATAGAATTTATAGCTTGATGCTATGTTTTTTTTTAACAACGAATTCATTAAAAAACTCTAGCAAAGGACTAGAAGAGAAATTACAGCTTGATGCTATAATAAGGATCTTTTATAAGTACTTCACTTTTTAGTTAGCTTTTAGGTTGCAAGCATATTTGGCGACAAACTTTTAGTGTTTGAAAAAAGCTTCTAACGTTTAGGATTGTATGCTTTTTGTAAATTTTATAGTTAGAGCCTTAGGTGTAGTAACGCCGGCAACGACGTGTGCCGCGATACTACCCGCAAGGCGCGCGTTGGCCGGCCCACGCACGTTGGGGTTGATTTTAAAAAAAAAATCATTTACGCCCCCTAAACGGCTATATACTAGTTTTAATTTTCCCCTTTATTTTTAAAAAGTTACCAAACACCCCCTAACGGCTAGTTTTATTAAAAAAAAATTACAAAACAGCCCTTAACGGCTATATTTTTTTAAAAATATATTTCATTTTACCCCCCTCACACAACTCATTATAAATCATTCATACCTTCCTATTTATATTCCTACAAAAAAAAAATACATTCTCAGACAAAAAACACTACAAACTCTTTCACAATGAATCAAAATCGAACCGTTTTTGATATCGATGAGGAAACCGACGCATTCTATTTACAAAAAGCTGTCGAGTATCACAAATGGCTAATACAACAAGAAGCTCAACCACGATTGACCCGTACACCGATCTTCCATGACCGTGAAGATGCCGAAAGACGTCTACGTGCTGATTATTTTGATGATCATTGTAAGTATCCGTTATACTATTTTCGGAGAAGATTTCGTATGAGCCGTAAACTTTTTCTAAAAATTGTCAATGGCATTTCAAGTTATACGGCCGATCCTCTCCCACACATATTTCAATTCTTCAAACCGACTCGATTGTAACTGTCGAATGGTATTAGTGCGTCGTAATGACGTGCACAGCTGCGATACGCAAATGTGCATACGGCAGCACACCCGAACGCGTTGATGAATATTTGCCAAATGAGTCTGAGCATATTGCACGAGATACTCCTATTTTTCTTTAATATGTGCTTCAAAGAATTGTATATGAGCCGAAGTAGTTAAGAAAAGCACACTTGAAGACGTTGTAAAAAATATATACACAAAAAGCATAACCAATGTTCCATGGTTTTTCGAGAGAATGCTTGGAAGTATTATTGTTAAGCACTGGGAAATTAAAAAATATCCATGTCATGGCAAGGTCTATACGTAGGGTGATAAAAAAACCCTACTATAAATAGAGTCGTGATCGTGCGAAAAATACTGTAAAGCTTCGCAAGATCTCAGATGGATTTTGGCATGCGTTTTATGGGATGTCGGTTGTTACTGGAAACCATTGTATTCAAATCCTGCAAGGTCATACAAACAGGTGGATCGATCGATTTACAAACCCAACTCGTAAACAAAAGAATTAAGAGATCAAAGAGTACCATATTAGTCCTCCAACAAAACCTTATAACCATATTTGGCGCGAAATTGAAGAAGCATCCGGAAGAAATTAGTCAGCCGGGGCGATTATTATTATTTTTTTTATTTCATTCGTATCTGTTTTTTTAAAATCGAGTGTTTTTTTTTTTTAGTATATGTAATGTGATTTTGAATTTTTATGAATGCAATGTGTTAGAATATATGACTTAAAAAGAATAAAAATTAATTTATTTTACGGGGTTTTAATGAAAAATAAAATCGGTAGTGGTGTTATTTGAGTCGGATTATTGAATAGAGAGTATTCTGGAAAAGTTGGATGTGGAAGTATGCTTTGTTCATGGAAAGGCGCAGGATGGACGCACCATTAATAAATTTGAGGTGTTAACCTAGGTAGTTACTACAACTTCGATAGACACTATAGATCTAGCTCAAGATATATCCACAGAGCACCGTGACTTGTATAATATATCAGCTAAACGGTTTAGCTTGCCAGCGCTAACAATTAGGTGTTGTTATCGCGGTAAACAAGTCAGCGCGGTGTTATCTTCAACGATACGGTTTTGAATTTATAGACAACACACCCAGCCGAACCCGACCCGATAAGAAATCGGTTCAACACGGTTTCTGAATATCATGTCGAAAATGTTACAAAACGATTAGATTATTGGCCCAAAACCGATCCTAGGCTTGGGTCTATAAGGTTTAGGTGTATAAGCTACTCTCAGTAATGTTTTATTAGTAAATAGAGATGATAATCTCATTAATGCTGTAATACACACAAACACAATTTAAATAATAACATTCACTTATACTATTATACACCATGCTCACTAGCACAAGCTTAGGTAAGATCCTTTAACAAAAAAATTGACTACTCCTCCGGTCATCTGCTACTTGTCCGGTGATCCCGAGGGACATTTATTTTACTTTTTTTTAATTAGGCATTTTTTTTTCCTTTTCCAATTCATAAACCTCCAAAACACAGCACGTCAAACCAAAACCAAACACATATGTAGAGTTTGCATCGATCAACTTATATTTTTCTTTCTTCATCATCTATTTGTTTTTCATTGGCGAAGAGTCATTCGTCCGTTGGTCGATACACATCAATATGCAGAGCGTAGTCTCGTCCCACTCACGTACTTCAAAACACGTCTCCCACACCTAGAGCTATATCAAAATAACGCACACCATAAAAAAAGAATACAGTGAGAAGCCCACGTAATTAAGAGGAAGCCAGCTAAAGACAAAACTAACAACAAATACGTAATACCAATGTGCCAAAACTACTACATATATTTTAGAACTGTCCCGCTCAAACACTAACAATCCCAAAATAACAAGAGACCACAGAATGAGGCGCGCGAAACAGGAGAAAAGCGAATCGGCTTTTCACATCATAACATATACAACTTCCATGTATTATGGTCCAGTCTGCGAAAGGCGCCGTTCCAACTGACGGGGGAAGTGTTAACGTTAGATTATGGCCCAAAACGCCGATCCTAGGCTTGGGTTCATTAGGTTTAGGGTTAACTAGCTTATTCTCTAAGTATTGTGACTCATACGGAGAATAAAGAATGATTATCTCATTAGTAATATAACACAAAAAACACAATTCAAGAATACATCTTTTTACTATTTTATAGTCAGAGAGCATGATTCATGCAGGGCGCGCGTGAACCTAAATCGACGTTCAACATACTGTTACAAAGCAAATTTTTGTACTAACTGTTGGGAACATTTTATATCTAATTAACAATTCAACCTATCACGATTACGCAGCGGAAAGATCAAACACGTAAGAACTTTTCAAAAATATAAAAAATTTTAATTACAATGGATTGAAGTATCATATACCTTTAGCAAGGAACGATATACTGCATCTCACTTCGACAATAAAACGTAACACCCGAGTCCTTCAATATAGCGCGTGTGTATAAAACCACGATCGAAACACACCAAAGAACAAAAGAATGATCTCTACTAAATTATTCAAACACAATACATTCCTTAGCAAACAATGTGTATGCAAGTAATCTAATAGTGGTTTTAACCAATGATCTCTTCGTCTTTGAATCATCAACACACACAGCACCTTCTTGAATTGTAAAAACCTCAACACGAAAAACCCTAAATGATTGTTTGTTGGTTCTCGTGCGACAAGGGGAAGGGAAACTAAATCCTCAAGGGTTTTTGAGGTCCGGATCACCAAGGGAAAGAAGCAACGGAGAGATTTAAGTTTTAGTGTCAAGTTATGATTAACAAAACAGCCCTAAGACCTCCTTTTATAAGCCCTTACAATCTTATGTAGAAAGCAAGTCAAACTCCTATCCATATGGACTGCAGAGATATATTCGGCCAAACAAGTGAGAGGGGACAAAACCAAATCTTTTCCTATTCCCGATTTGCATATAGTCCTTTGAACTAATAACGTACTAATATTTATTCTTGTTAAACTTTAGCGAACGTAATCGTTTAGTTTCAAAACACTAATCAAATAAATTACATTAATATTTTAAATACATTTACTACATATTAACGTTTGCGTCCCTTGTAGGCTTAAATAATTCCAGACATATATAATTTATATTTGTTCATATTCTAACAGCTCCCACTTGGACATGTATAAAATTATATAATAAATTGGTAAGCGTCTAGCAACACGCTATGCTCCCAGAAACATCGAGTGTGTTTCTAGTCTCAAAAACGCCAAAAAGATTTATGAATATGAATCCCATTGTTTCCATATACCTGTATAAAAATGAATATGAATACCATGTCATTCTATTAATTAAACGATTTCAGTTTACTCGTAAAATGGAACAAATCAAGATTACCGAAAACAATGATACATATCTACATACCCCCCACCCCACACACCCCCCACTTTCCCGCATTTTACGGGGTACGCCATACACACATCTGATTAATTACATAACTGAGGTCCTAGTGGCATCCTTTATCAACTACTGAAGAGAACAAATTATATATTGACTACAAGTGCAAGTCATTCATGTTTCAAGAAATACTGTCTGAAATAGCCCTTAATTAGTTTATCCACTTTTTCAGGATCACTTAGACTTAGACATGAAAGATTATCCACATATGCAAGACCTACTTACATCTCAAGTCTAAGAATTTTGAAAATAAAATCACTTACAAGGTTTACTTGATGACGACGATCCATAAAGTAATATCTTTGTGTTGGGGAAATCCAATATTCATCTTATGAATATCATCTGAGTTTGGTGGACACATCCTTAATATTAACAATATCATCAATCACTTAGAATTATCTTAATTTAACAATATTCCCATATTGTTAATTGACAACGGATTAATTTAGAATAATAACTATTATTATTTATGGATTTAAACATGCAAATATATGACACAATTTAAGATAAAAATAACAAAAATACCAAGTATCATTATCATAAAATAGAATTTTCAAACATCCCTTATCTAAATACTAAACATAGATCTGCATGAAACTACTAGCTAAACGAAGTCCCATGCTCCTAGCATGTTGAGTAAGCTTTCCTTTAGGTAAAGCCTTCGTAAAAAGATCAGCCAGATTGTCATCTGTGTGAACTTTCATACAAGTGCATCATTATTTCGCCTAGTGGCAGATGCCGCTCACTGTAACCATACGCACAGAGAGATAATCTCCTATTGTAGTGACGTGGCGCCTCTCCTCGAACTCTCCCCGATCTACAGTCATACATAGCCCCACAAAAGTGGAGGCTTGAATTATCGCACAAACACGATCCATAATATGAGTACGTTTTCATTTAGCTTCTTGGTAATCTAATAACCAATCTATCCCAGAACAAACACACACCTCCCTAACCCAAACTAGCTTCCATCGCACTATATCGAAGCAAATATGTACAACTGTCACGCTTCTGTATGACCAACATTGTGCGACAGAGTAGTACTCTATTGAGTTTACAGAGACTTCATACCAGTCAACTGCTCCTATCATTCAAATAAGACAAAAAATTCCTGTTTGAGCACATATTTCTGTGCGTATCAATCCTATCAATCTACAAATCCAGCATCTGCAATCGGCCACAACTCGCAAGTTCACTTTTGATATCCACCATAACAAGAACAATATCTTTTAGTATTTCTTAAATACATTAGAAGAATACTTTTTACAGCAGTCCAGTAAGTTCACCAGGATTATGTTGAAACTGGTCTTGTTATAATTTTGCGCGCGAACCAAGCAAACCAATACAGTCTACGTGGCACTCAATACAACACCTAAGTTACATTAAATTTTGGAACTCACAGACTTTCTGACAAGTCAATAAGGCTCACACCAGTTTTGATACCGACATCAATTACCCCACACCTCCTTTAGTTTGCCAGCACCTTTGCCTGTTTCTTGTTAATTCAAGTCTTTCTTGCATGTGATATGCACCATTCGAATCTATGGCGGAATATCTACTCACCGGAATTCTATACAAATCCTCTATCTCTAACAGAATCTCATCCATTTTAAAGCATTTTGAAGCCCAAGTCCAATAAAATCGTCTATATTGACCTATCTCAGTGATTTGCATATACAAATCTACCAAGACATAAAATGCTGGCTTCCCCAAATTCTTCTATAGCAAAAACACTTTTCCAAGATAATCTTTTACACTTTGTAAACTTAGAATGTGATTTCCCATGATGATTATGTCATCAACATATAAGATGAGGAATGTAACATTACTCCCACTATCCTTTTGATACACATATGGCTCATCAAGATTTTGAGCAAATCCAACCTTTAACAATCCTATCAAATCTGTTTATTCGCTTTCTATGGATGCTTCCTTATAGGACCAAAATTGATCTTTGAAGATTGCATAATTTCTGGGAATGATAGGTTCAACAAAACCCTTCCTGTTTGCACCATATATACCTAGGTCGTTACCATACACGAATAACCATATAAGAAGGCTAATTTTATATCCATATGTCATATTCTCATATCATAGTAATCCGCTATAGATTATGAGAAATCTAATATCTCTAATACAGCGGATGGGTGAGAACGAATTTACCTTCAAGAATCAACCCGTAAGTTGAGTATAACCCTTTCTACAAGACGAGCTTTATAAGGTGAGTAAATACCATCCATGTCAGTCCTTTTCTTAAAAATCCCACTTACTCCCAACACCTCTACAGCCCCAGCGTAAAGGCGAACGATTCATGAACCATGACCCATACCATATTGTCCATCATGAATTATATTTCCGCATTCTAGCATCGATCCACTTAAAGTTCAGAATCAAAAGCGCGCTTTATAGCAAGTGGTGGTCCATTAAGGATCCCCAAAACTATACACCTCCGCCTCTACTTTTTAGGCATAAATGATTTTGGAGCTCGACGTGTCTTTTCCAGACCTACGAAAATCTGAATCTCTTCCCGTCTTCTCGAGATGGAGTGTGAGTACAAAACCTTCAAGCCTTCATAGGAATTCTCTAGTGAATTCTTCACAGAAGGTATGTTATCTTCCATTCTTGGAATTCTTCAGAAGACATTCTATGCCCTCCCACTGACTTATCTTGAACGTGATAGATTTTTAATAAAGAACACGCATACACAAATCCGCAACAACTATTTTGTTTCTAGGTGGGAAGTAAAAATAGTAACCCATCGTTTTCTTTGAGTATCTTATAAAGATACACTTAACAAATCTTTGTTGGAGTTTGTTCAGGCGTATCTCGCTTCACAAGCGCCTCACATCCCCAGATCTTTAAGTAAGACTAGTTAGGAACTTTTCCATACCATAATTAATATGGTGTCTTATCAATCTTCTTGGTTGGAACCATATTGAGAATGCGTGTAGCAGACTCTAGAGCATAATCCCAAAAGGATAACAGAGCAAGAGTTGTAAGATTCATCATAGATCAACCATGTTCTAACATAGAGATAGCGAATCTTTTCTCCTTTCATATACCGTCATTGAGTGTGATGTGTATGAAGGGAAGTAAAGCTCTGCTGTACAATTCCACAAGCATTAAAGAATACTCTATAAACTATATGCTTAGGTATTCACCAGCCTCGCTAATGCATCGAAAGAGCCTATAATTTTCATCCAGAGTTGATTTTCCACTTCATTCTTAACACCTTGAACGTTTCAAATACCTCATGTTTATGCTTTTAAGAAAATAAACATAACCATGACGACTAAAAATCATCCATAATTTTGACACATGTGAAGAATGTCCTAATGGACCACACACATCAGTATGTATTATTCCAAGAAGATCAGTCGCCCTTTCGGGACGATGTGGAAATGATTTCCTTGTCATCTTACCTGATAAACAAGATACACATTAATCAAATGACTCATCATCTGTTGAATTAAAAGCTCTTCATGATGCAAGCTTTTTCAATGCATATTTCTACTTATACGAGCAGAGACGAACAGGGCCTAAAGACTAGTAGAGTCCAAATTGTGTTTGGCTCTTTTAGTGCTAACATTATAAATAGAATTAACATTTGGTACAAGATTATGCATATCAATTTTATAAATACCATTGCTGAGAATAGCATTAAAATAATGAACATTGTTCTTAGAAACTGAAATACCAAAATCTGTAAAACGCTGGACAAATCCATTTTTAACCAAACAGTGAACTGAAACAACACTCTAGTTATAGAGGAGTTCATAATGAAATTGTCTAAACAATATCACAGGTCATTAGCAAAACTCCAAGTCCAAAACTTCCAAGGCTTCACTTGCGTACAAACAACATTACCACTACAAACTAGGAAGCTCTTTATTTAGCTTTTTGCTTCCTAAACCCAGTTATGTAAATACAAATATTAGTAATGACCTAGTCTTAAAAGGTAAAAAGAGAATTTAACACACGGCAAAAATATCAAAAATTCATTTTTGCTAATCGTGTTTCCTAAACATCTATTACCCTTGCAATTTTAACTTATTGATACTACTGTAACGTGAAAAAAGTTATGTATAGAATTTATAGCTTGATGCTATGTTTTTTTTTAACAACGAATTCATTAAAAAACTCTAGCAAAGGACTAGAAGAGAAATTACAGCTTGATGCTATAATAAGGATCTTTTATAAGTACTTCACTTTTTAGTTAGCTTTTAGGTTGCAAGCATATTTGGCGACAAACTTTTAGTGTTTGAAAAAAGCTTCTAACGTTTAGGATTGTATGCTTTTTGTAAATTTTATAGTTAGAGCCTTAGGTGTAGTAACGCCGGCAACGGCGTTGCCCGGCGTTACTACACCGCTAGGCGGCGTTGGCCGGCCCACGCACGTTGGGGTTGATTTTAAAATTTTTAAAAAATCATTTACCCCCCTAAACGGCTATATACTAGTTTTAATTTTCCCCTTTATTTTTAAAAAGTTACCAAACACCCCCTAACGGCTAGTTTTATTAAAAAAAAAATTACAAAACAGCCCTTAACGGCTATATTTTTTTTAAAAAATATTTCATTTTAACCCCCTCACACAACTCATTATAAATACTTCAATACCTCTATATTATTTTCTTACAAAAAAAAAATACATTCACAACAAAAAACACTACAAACTCTTTCACAATGAATCAAAATCGAACCGTTTTTGATATCGATGAGGAAACCGACGCATTCTATTTACAAAAAGCTGTCGAGTATCACGAATGGCTAATACAACAAGAAGCTCAACCACGATTGACCCGTACACCGATATTTCGTGACCGTGAAGATGCCGAAAGACGTCTACGTGCGGATTATTTTGATGATCATTGTAAGTATCCGTTATACTATTTTCGGAGAAGATTTCGTATGAGCCGTAAACTTTTTCTAAAAATTGTCAATGGCATTTCAAGTTATACGGCCGATCCTCTCCCACAACATTTTCATTTCTTCAAATCTCGACTCGATTGTACGGGTCGAATGAGTATTAGTGCTCTTATGAAGTGCACAGCTGCCATACGCCAAATGGCATACGGCAGCACACCCGACGCGTTTGATGAATATTTGCAAATGAGTGAGCATACTGCACGAGATGCTCTATTTTTCTTTAATATGTGCATCATAGAATTGTATATGCCGAAGTATTTAAGAAAGCCAACACTTGAAGACGTTGTAAAAATACAACAAAAGCATAACAATGTTCATGGTTTTTCGGGAATGCTTGGAAGTATTGATTGTATGCACTGGGAATGGAAAAATTGTCCAGTGTCATGGCAAGGTCAATACGGTAGGGGTGATAAAAAATACCCTACTATAATGCTTGAAGCTGTAGCTTCGCAAGATCTGTGGATTTGGCATGCGTTTTATGGGATGTCGGTTGTTGACTGGAAACATGTGTATTCTAATCCTGCAAGGTCACTGCAAACAGTGTGGATCGATCGATGTCAAACCCAACGTCGTAAAGCAAAAGAATTAAGAGACAAAGATACGCATATTAGTCTCCAACAAAACCTTATGAACCATATTTGGCGCGAAGTTGAAGAAGCATCGGAAGAAGATTAGTCGCCGGGGCGTATTTTTTTTTTTTTTTCGGTATTGTTTTTTAATGTGTGTTTTTTTTTAGTATTGTAATGTGTATTTGAATTTTATGAATGAAATGGTTAGTTTGTTAAAAGAATAAAATAATTGTTTAGGGGGTTTTATGAAAATAAAGAGGTGAGTGGTGTTATTTGGTGTTATGATTAGGGGAGTGGTGTTGGTGTTGGTGTTATGCTGATGTGGCACCAAAAAAATGGTGTTACCGTGTTACGACACCTGATGCTCTTAGATCTATATGAAAGACGTATTGTATATATAACAGAACGTTTTAGCTTGCAGCTACAATTAGGGGTGTTATCGGGTAATCAAGTCGGGTTGAGTCGGGTTTTGAATTTTAGAAACACACCCGCAACCCGACCCGATAAGAAATCGGGTTATCGGTTTATATCATGTCGATGTTAGACGATTAGATTATGGCCCAAACCCGATCCTAGGCTTGGGTCTATTAGGTTTAGGGTTAGTAAGCTTACTCTAAGTAATGTTTTATTAGAAATAGAGATGATATCTCATTATGTAATGACACAAAAAACACAATTTAATAATACATCTCTTTACTATTTTACATGCTATCACAGCTTTAGGTAAGATCCATTAAAAAAATTGATATCCTCCGGTCATCTGCTACTTGCCGGTGATCCGGAGGGACCTTTATTTTTACTTTTTTTTTAATTAGGATTTTTTTTTCTTTTCCAATTCATAAACCTTAAACCCTAGCCGTCAAACCAAAACAAAACATATGTTGAGTTGCATTCGATCAACTATATTTTTTTTCTTCATCATCTATTTGTTTTCATTGGCGAAGATCATTGTCGTTGGTCATCAAATTGTCGCTCCGTCTTAAAGGCAAAGCAAACAATGACGTAAAAAAAAGGTCACGTAAAAGAGGAAGCCGCAAGCAATAAACAACTACGCCGCCAAATACAATTATGCTTCCGCTCAAACAAACAAAAAAAGAAGATGAGGAAAAGAAGAAGCGGCTTTCAACATTCATTCCAGTTTGTCCGTCCGGAAGGCTGCCGTTCAAACTGCGGGGGAGTGTTAGACGATTAGATTATGGCCCAAACCCGATCCTAGGCTTGGGTTCATTAGGTTTAGGGTTAACTAGCTTATTCTCTAAGTAGTGTTTTATTAGAAATAAAGATGATATCTCATTATGTAATAACACAAAAAACACAATTCAAGAATACATCTTTTTACTATTTTATAGTCAGGTGATGCGGGTTATAGGGTGATACTATAGATTACAACTTTACTAAGCTAATTTTTGTACTAACTGTTGGGATTTTAGATCTAATTAACAATTAAACATATCACGAGTACGCAGCGGAAAGATCAAACACGTATAGAACTTATAATTAACAATGGATTGAAGATATATACCTTTAGCAAGGAACGTTAGACTGCTTATAGCAATAAACGTAACACCGTCTTCAATATACGCGTGTGTATAATACCACGCGAAACCACCAAGATCAAAGAATGATCTCTCTAAGTATTCAAACACAATACATTCTTAGCAAACAATGTGTATGCTAGTACTAATAGTGTTTAACCAAATGATCTCTTCGTCTTTGAATCAATCAACATACGAAGCACCTTCTTGATTGTAAAACCTCAACACGAAAACCCTAAGGGTTTGTTTGTTTTTTCGTTCGATAAGGGGAAGGAGAAAACCAAATCCCTCAAAAGGTTTTGAGGTTCGGTCAGCCAAGGGAAAGAGCAAGGAAAGGTTTAGGGTTTTTATGTTTCAAGTTATGATTTACAAAACACCCTAAGACCTCCTTTTATAGCCCTTACAATCTTGGTGAGAAAGCAAGCAATCTCCTTCCATATGAAAGAAGATATTCGGCCAACTAAAGGAGAGGGGACAAACCAAATCTTTTCCTTTTCTCGATTTTGCATATTAGTCCTTTAACTATTAACGACTAATATTTATTCTTGTTAAACTTTTAACGATCGTTTGTTTAAACACTAATTAATATATTACATTAATATATTAAATACATTGTTCTACATATTAACGTGTGCGTCCCTTTAGGCTTAAATAATTCCCGGACATATATAATTTATATTTGTTCATATTCTAACAGCTCCCACTTGGACATGTATAAATTATATAATAACATTGGTAAGCGTCTAGCAACACGCTAATGCTCCCAGAAACATCCGAGTGTGGTTTCTCAAAACACGGACAAAATGATTTATGAATTTGAAATCCCTTTGTTTCCAATACCGTGTTAAAAATGAATATGGATCAATGTCATTCTATTATTTAACGATTTTGTTTCTCGTATATGTAACTAATCAAGATTACCGAAAATCAATGAGAAGGGGTTAATGATCGTAAATTTGCCTCCCCCACACTATACCCCCCAGCTTTTCCCCCACACAGCATAAGGCCTAAGCCTAAAAACTAATTAAGCATATTTCATAACATGTACGTAGTAAACAAGTAAAGATTAAACCAGTAGAAGGAAACAAAACAAAATCCAAATAGTACAAAGAAACAGTTAATATTGATTTTCGGGTCTTATCAATTGAATCTAAAACAAAATTATTAACTCTAATCCGACCCGGTAAACAATGACGGAATCTCAGGATCGGGTTCAAACAAACCGATATAGTTTTTTTCAACCTGTTTTAACCCGACCCGATAAGTCTTATCGGATTCGGGTTCTAATCGAGGTAACCCGACCTTACTGACATCCCTAACTACAATCACCGCTTGTATCGACAAACATAGCCCAGTCTCCATAAAAGATTTAACAAATTACATAGCCTAAAATGCCAACGTTTAGAGATATGTAGGTGATTAATATATTAAGATGTACACTATCTAAACTATTTTATAATGCATCTGAAATTTTCTATAAAAAAATTCTTAAAATATTACAACAATCCCGGACATATATAATTTATATTTGTTTATATTCCAACACTAACTGTATAAGACCAAACTGTATAGGTTCATATCACTTGTTACAAGTTTATAAAAAAGATAATAGGAAGGTTTTGTAAGTAGGGAGTGTTTGGGAAGAATCTATTAACATGAGGGAAGAATAATCGTTTAACATTTTTGGGATAGCTTTCTTAGTCTATCATTTTATTTATGAACGATCAATTGTCAAATTTATCAATTAATCATCTACTTATAAAAATATAATAGGAAGGTTTATGATCGTAATTTTGCCGCTAAACTATTAAGCATATTTCATAACTTGTACGTAGTAACAAGTAAAGATTAAACCAGTAGGAAGGAAACAAAACAAATCCAACTAGTACTAAAAAAAAGTTAATATTGATTTCGGGTCTTATCAAGTTGATTCGATAACAAAAATTATTTAACTCTAATCCGACCCGGTAACAATGTCGGAATATCAGGATCGGGTCAAACTAACCCGATAAGTTTTTTCAACCTGATTTAACCCGACCCGATAAGTCTTATCGGATTCGGGTTCTAATCGAGGTAACCCGACCTTACTGACATCCCTAACTACAATCACCGCTTGTATCGACAAACATAGCCCAGTCTCCATAAAAGATTTAACAAATTACATAGCCTAAAATGCCAACGTTTAGAGATATGTAGGTGATTAATATATTAAGATGTACACTATCTAAACTATTTTATAATGCATCTGAAATTTTCTATAAAAAAATTCTTAAAATATTACAACAACATACATTAAGAGGAGAGTTATATTGAATACCAAAAAAAGTTTGGATATTAGGGGACTCATCCACACCATCCATCTAAAAAAAAATCAATGGTTGTGATTAAAAGCATTTAATTATTTCACCAATTTTTTAAAATTTAAATATCTCCTAAACCGTTAATCGTTAAGTAAAAAAAAATATACCATCACGACGAGCATTTAATTATCTTTCAATAGATATCCACTTTGATATACTTTCGACAAAAAAATTTTTTACGTTTTTTTCACGTCTTTTTCATCTTTTTTCCACGTTTTTTTCAGATTTTTCACGTTTTTTTTACTTTTTTCAACTTTTTTTTTCGTTTTTTCTAGAAAAAGTTTTTTTTTTTCTTCGTTTTTTCCGTTTTTCACGTTGTTTTCTCGTTTTTTTTTTCGTTGTTGAAATTTGCATTAAAAATCATATATGATATAACACTAATATCATATATGATTTAACACTAAAATTAAATATCATATATGACATAACACTAATATCATATATGACATAACACATTATAGTATGCTTTAACATTTAATCCTATATGATTTAACTCGTAAATTAAATAATCCATATATGATTCATGAAAGTTTCAATGAGAAAAAAGTCAAAAAAATGTGAAAAAATGAATATTTTTTTGTCGGAATTTCTCAAACGTGAAGGAAAAACGTGAAAAAAAACGTTTAGAAAAAGTGAAAAAATGTGATAAAATACGTGAAAAAAATGTGAAAAACTGTGAAATAAAGTGAAAAACTTGAAATTTTTTTTTTTGTTCGATGTATATCAAAGTAGATTTATAGAAAGATAATTAAGTGTCTCATCGGGATTGGTATATTTTTTTCTCGCTTGACGATTAAACGGTTATTGAGAGATATTAAATTTGAAAAAAAAAGGTTGAAATTATTTTTGGTTTAATTCTTATCCATTAGCTTAAGACTGAAGATGAACGGGTGGAGAGGGGTCCCCCTGTAGGTGTTATCCACAAAAAAACTTTGTATCCAAATGAACTTAAACTCCCATACATTGATATAAAATAAGGTGGTCTTTAAAAAACTGATCGTTTTATGTTTAATAGTTTAAATTATGACTTACACACTAATTGTATTATAATGTAAATTGATGACATATTAAATTTTTATATTAAAATAGATATTACAAACTTAAAAAAATACAAATTTATAGTCGTAAACTTTATAATAGACATTCAATTTTAACTAAGTTTAAATAATACAAATTACAAACTTTATAATAGACAAACTTAAAATAATACAAATTTATAGTCGTAAACTTTATAATAGACATTCAATTTTAACTAAGTTTAAATGCATACAATTATGGATATCTATATTGGTAATATACAGATTGATAAGCTGTGAAATAGCGACTATCATTACGTACCACTTAAAGATCAAGATATGATAAAAAAATGCATACTACGTATTTGATATCGCTACTACCTTACGCGGATATCAAGCTAGTATATAACAACGAAAAGATGACTGGTCGATAGTGAAAAAAATAATAATAATAAAATAACGTGAGAATTCAATATATAACCCATGCACACGCTATTTTCTTGGGTTGATGTGATCACGGATTGACAGTTGAACATAGTAGAGGAGTGGCTATTTTAGTCTAGGATAGGGCTGATCATGGTCTAAACATCAGACCGGACTGAAAAAGACTAGATCGGACCGAAACTGATTTAGCCGAAAACCTCATACTCAGGGGTGGACCGAATCTGTTCGGTTCGGACCGGATCAGTCCGGTCAAAGAAGGCATAACGGTCAATTATACGTAAAACCGGACCAGACTGAATATGAGATAATGTGTGGGCCGAGAACCGGACCGAAATAGATTCAATCCGGTTCGATTAGTCCGGTTCTGGCCGGTTTGTCATTTTGGTTAAGTCCGTGGTCGGTTATACTCAGCCATAGTACATGATACTTCGTTATAAAGTATTGACACGTAGAGAAGGCGCTGATATTTTCGCCAATAGATCCCAGAAAATAAAATCATTTTCTCACCAACTTCTGGATTAGTCTCATAAAAATCAATACGCTTGTGGGTACAGGTTGCCCACATGTTTCAGTGTACTACATTTGGTGTTGTGTGGTTCCAGTATCATATCATATGCATGTGACTAGGTATAGTGTTATGTATATTATGTTTCTAGAGACTTCTTGTCTTTTGCTAAAGATCTCTCTTTTTATGTAAATAAAGATTTGATTAAATTCCTTCCCATTTTTAGATATTTTCTGGAATTATTTGTTAGAAAAATATCAGCTGAACAACATATTCAACAAGAGTGCTTGATTGAAATCCTTCTCATTTTTAGATATTTTCTGGAATTATTTGTTAGAAAAATATCAGCTGAACAACATACTCAACAAGAGTGAGTGATTGAATTTTTAGATATTTTCTGGAATTATTTGTTAGAAAAATATCAGCTGAACAACATATTCAACAAGAGTGCTAGTTATGGAGCATGTTAGACTAGAAGTAAGCCTAAGAGTAATTCGATCAAATCATTTGGTCGATCTTCAGCCGATCTGATCGAATCTCTCATTATCTGGCATTATGACCGATCAAACTCACATTAACCTTTTTATTTGTTTGGGCTAAGAGCAGGAACGGAACCAGGACCAAATATGGCCGGATGTATAAATATTTTTGATGGATAGTAAATAATATTAAAACACATTATGATGGATAGGGTGCATTTATGATGCATTTAGGAAAAATCGATATTTTTCTAAAAAGTTAACACTATATCGTAAAAATCCATAGGGTTCCCGGGAACCCCCTAATTCTGTCCCTGGCTGGGAGGAGACCGAATGAATCGGGAAGAGACCATGCCAAAAATTCACTGTTGGGGTGTTTGTGTGATTTAAAAAAAAAATGCACCCTATTTTTCTTATAAAAACACCCATTATTGTAATTATTATTTTAATCAATGAAATTAATTATTATTATTTTTAAAATGTTTGGTCACCTGTCCGGTCGGATTGCGAGGCTTAGACACTGTTTGATATAAGAGAGAGAACTAAAATAACACTGATATGAAAGTCATATTATTTGATCGGATTACTCTTAATCTAATATTGACTAAACTTCTCATAGTCACATTAACTACATATCATCATAAACATATTTCACGTAAACAGAAGCATACCAACAACGTAGTTGCACACACAAATTAATCAATATTTGTTCGATCAAGTTAGAGCATCCCAAGCTATTAAAAATTTCAACTCTTTTTCAACATTTCCGTTTGAATGTAAAAAACTATTTTCAACCTATTCATCACCCAACCTCACTCACACGAGATTGCTCAACCTATTTTCCAATTAGTCATTTTCAACATTTTTCTTCAATTCATCAAGTGATTTTGAAATTATTTCTAAATTAGCATCGGAGATGCTCTAATACCAAACCACCTCCAAAATGAAGTTTCCACAAGCAAAGGGGTGCCCCGTTGTCGCCGATGACGCATTAAAGGGAGCTGAACGAGTGGTTCATGCCCTCATTAGGTCACCTCTTAAATCATGTTATAACACCATCACGTTAGTTTGCGCGCTATAACACACACAAAAAATTGTCCTTAGCTATAACATGTTATAGGTATGCTATAGGTTCTAGGGACCCACAAAGTTCATATTATTTTATTATTTTAAAAAATTAATAACTCCTTTCATTAAATTAACACAAGAATATAGATATAGATATTATTATACAAGCAAAGTGAAATATATAATTCAACTCTTTATTAAACTATAACTAATTTTTTGCAAGGTTGCAAAGATCGTCGGTGAGCGGTGGGGTTGGGGGTTCTGATATGGGTTCTAATTTGATTTATAAAGGTACTCAATTAGATAAGTTTCTATTTTTTGATTTATTGAACTATACAATTTGTTTTGATTTATTATCTGTTTCATTAAATAATTTATATAGATTTAGCTTAATTTTGCGCTGAGAAATATTCACATGAAGTGCACTCACATTATAAGCCTCATTCCATTCTCAGCATTACTCTATTATATAGAATATATATTCTCACGATTATCGATTTTAATTAGTCTATCGCCCGATGTTTTGTGCATTAGTTTCTATAACCTTTCTCATCTGCCGGCTACTATACATTATTACAACTCCATTAATATAATTTATCAATCTATAAAATTGAAACTATAGTCTACTCACTTTTCTCATCTTTTATTATAATTTAGTTACCGAACAATATCAACCTCATAAATAAAAAACCACCACAATAATTATGTTGAGCGGTCGTGCGAACTTCTCTTGAAATCCGAGTTCTGTGTGGCATCGTCCGAAGTTTAACCGGATTTATAATATGTCCTATTTTTAAAGTCGCTTTCAGGTGTCTTGAAGGTTATGGAGGTCTGATGTCTGTGTGTAGTGCCAGTTTTTGTGCGTTTTTTAAGTGGTGTGTGATCCGTATATGGAGTCTATCCGCAGCCGGTTTTTTAATGGTGCGGACCAGTCGGAAAAAAAAGTTACATGGGTCGCTTGGAATAAGGTCTTAGCTTCAAAAAAACATGGTGGTTTAGGAGTCTCGAGTTTTTTTGCTCTTAACCGTGCCCTCCTTCTCAAATGGGTTTGGCGTTTTGTATCCCAAGATGGCTCGTTATGGTATAAAGTCATTCGTGCGCTTTATGGTTCTTCGGTGGAAACTCACTCGACTAGTCTATCCTCTAACTGGTGTTCAATAATGAGGGAAGTCAATAAGTTAAAAGGGAAAGGTTTTGATTTCTGGTCGCATTGTAAAAAACGCATTGGTAATGGTGATGATTCGAGATTCTGGTTCGATTGTTGGATCGGAGACGTTCCTCTTCGTGTCAAATTTCCTCGCTTGTTCGCATTGGACCTGAACAAAGAAGCCTCGGTGGCTGTTAAGCTTAGTGCTCCGATAGATATTTCGTTCCGTAGAAATGCTCGGGGTGGTATCGAAGAACATCTGTTGGCTGATTTGACTTCTTTGATGGATTCGGTGACTTTATCGAATTCAGGTGATCGATGGGTTTGTGATTTGGTTAGCGATGGTAACTTCCGGGTTAAGGAGATTCGTAACTACATTGATGATCTTTTCCTTCCGCATCAAGCTGCCCAGACTAGATGGATCAAATACATCCCTATTAAGGTTAACATCTTCGCTTGGCGAGCTCGGCAAGATTGTTTACCGACTCGAGTTAATCTGATTCGCAGAGGCATCACTATTGAGTCGTCTCTTTGTCCGGTTTGTTCAGTCTGCGAGGAAGATGTTTGCCACATCTTCTTCCGTTGTGATTTGGCTCAGCTTGTTCTTCGTCGCATATGCAGATGGTGGGGCTTAGATCCTCATGACTGGTCATCGTTCCAAGAGTGGCAGTCTTGGATTCTTTCGATTCAGTTCTCCTCTAAGGTCAAAGCTATGTTGGAGGGAGTGTTCTTCGTATCTTGGTGGTTTATCTGGAACTTTAGGAATCGGATCATTTTTGAAGAATCTCCTCCAAGACGTTCGGAAATTTTTGATGCTATAGTTTTTTGTGCTTTCAATTGGTGTAAAAGTCGTTGTCATACGACGTTTTCTTGGGACGATTGGTTAAAAAATCCCCAATTTATTTCCTTGTAATTGTTTTCTAGCTCCTTGCTAGTTTAATAAAATTTTGCCGTTCAAAAAAAAAAAAAATACCAAAAGTACATGTGTAAATAGAAATATCCATTGATGATAAGTAATTACTACTCACTCCGTCCCATATTAAGTGTCCAGTTTGACTTTTTAAAGTCATTTTCATCAACTTTGACCGTAAATATTTTTGTTTGTATTATATAATACTTAATAATAATTATACCAATGAAAAATGCATTCAAAACTCTATCCATTCATATGTTTTGCACAAAGTATCATATAATATAAAAAAAATAATTAAGGTCAAAGTTGAAGAAAAAAGACTTTAAAAAGTTAATCTGGACACTTAATGTGGGACGGAGATAGTAATACTTCAAAAACATTGAAACAACAATATGAAAAGAAACATTTGAAGTTACAATAATCAAAATTATTATATTAAGCCTTAGCCTTCTTGGCTTACTCCATCTCTTAGACCATGTTTATTCATGATCTCAACCAACCGGTTGGGGTACAAAGTACATAAACAACTAATATTATATTACAATCACAAGAAAAAATGTTCACAACCGGTTCACTTGGCAACCTAGATTGTCAACCTACAATCTGCCACATGGCAACCAATGAATGGCTATTTGTCTTCTTTTTCTTTTTTCTTTTTCCTACTTATTATTTTATATTATATGTTCGGTCGGGTTGTTGATAAATGGTAAAGAATTTATAGATTGGTTGTATCTATTGGTTGTGTAGGACTGTATGTGGAGGAAAAAGAAAATAATATTTTAATAAGAGATTGGTTTGTGTGAGGTTGTGAATAAACATAGTCTTATACTAATTAGTACCATTGTATTCAGATAAAGACAAAATAATACACATTTACATTAAAAAAATTCAACTTTTGATGGCCCCCTCTTTGGTGGTGGCACTGTGCAAACGCACCTGTCGCACTCCCCAATATCCGGCATGAGACCATGTATGATAACACCACTTGTACACCCATCCACCCATCCGAGACTCATCTAATGGTAAAACATCTTAAAAGTTATACTAGTACTTGTTAATGTCATTAATTTTATAACATTTTTATTTTATATCCATCACGTATAAACTCATACAACTTTATAAATATCACACATAATTTAAATACATAAATTTATAAATATGTTTTATATTATAGACTTAATCATTTTACACAAACATAAAATGAATGCTTATTATAGTTTACAAGTTCTTATATCTATTTATTTTTTTATAAATTTTATCATAATTAATTCAGTAAAAGCACTTATGTCTCTGATTATTAATTTGTTCTTGACTCTGAGCTTTTATTAAAACAAGGTTTTTAACCCGCGCTCCGCTGCGGAGCGCGAGGTTATTCGTTTTTCGTCGATGTCTCTATAGCAGATGTATAGACCATACTGCCTATGCAGCAGGTTTTTTGGTCGCTCTCTATTTACGTTAGAACCTAGTAAAAAAAGAAAGGTTCTGTCAAAAGTACTTTTCAATCTTGAAAATGTCCTACTAACTAAAGTTTGCCAATACTCTAGTCTAAACATATTTTAACAAAATCTGATCATCAACACAAAAGCTTTAACAAAATGTGATCATCAACACAAACATACTTTTTTTCACTCTATAGTTTTGTATAGCATTTCCAAGGAAATCTTCAAAACCTCAACAACCACAATTCTTTTCTTTCAGACTTCATAAAACATGTGGGGTGCTGGATTCTTTGTTGTTTCAGAGTTAATGTTGCATATTGTTGAATATGGAGCTTGTTTTATAAATGTTTAAGATAAGTTCAACCCCGAACCACTTTGAAATGATTAGAAAAAGTACCCTTTGTAGTCTCCATTGCCTCACCCTCCAATTTGATTCCTTTGCCTTTTCCAGATTCTCTTTGGTTGCTAGTCCCGGCTCTTGAACCACCTTGAACGGCTACCTCATCCGACTTGTCAATAGAAGCATTAACCGTCTCCTCAACGTAAGCTGTAAAGTTATAAAATTTATTGAATTAGCATAATATATATTGCGTGTATACATGTAAATATGCAAACATGCCTGAGAAACAAAACCACTACACTAAAACGCTAGTTGTCCTTTAAATGTTATCTGTTCTATAAATGCTCCTTTAATCTACATGAAGAAGTATATAGATAATAGATAATGTAGTATAGATAATCAAAGGCATAGCTAAGTATGCGAAAATAGTAGAAGTTGGGGCAAGGGACGGGTTACAGAATGAAAAGAATAGGTACAGAACGTGATATGTGATTTTATAAAGTGTCGCTTTCTCATGTTTGCCTAGACTCGATTTGATGATATTTCTTACTTCCTCCAGCAAAATTGAAGCAGCGGTAAGAGCATATTAATTTTTTTAATTGAAAATTATGTATGGATAATCACATACATTAGGTGTCAACATAAAAAAAATTTAAGCAACCTGACCGAAGTTAAAGGAAATGAAATGTTAACTAAATATCTTACTTGATACAGTTGTGTACGTAAAAGTCGCGAGGAGCTGCCAATTCTCCATTCGCAATTGCTAAGTATTTAAGTTAGCTTGTGCACGTCGTTCTTCATTTTTTTCTCATAATGAACTTCCTAAAAGATACCTCAGTGTGTCAAATATGTTGAACAAAAAGTATAAGCAACACAGATGACCATTGGCTGTCTAATATAGATGAAACCACATCATACTAGGTGTACAACAAATTATGCATGGTTTTAGTTCTTGTTTAACAAAACCATAACCATATGTCATTAGTTTAGAACTTTATGTTACCTTCACCACACATTTAACTAAAGTGAAATCCACGAACCACTTTTACATATGATATATAGGCAATTCTGTATATTGCAGTCACCATCATCTCTAAAGAACAATAATCTAAGGATAGTATAAAAAGTTACCTGCCGCAATTTTACATAAGGTCCAACATCGGAATCATTCTTCACTGGCTCACCAATAGTTTCTATTTCAGCCTTGAGGGCTTCGTTCACATTGTAGCTCGATAGGCTGCCAGGTACAACCAACAACACATTTAGAAAATTGATTTTGCCTACTTAAGAGCATATAATAGAAAGTTTCAGTGATGAAACACCCGATAGATTCCACATACCTTTCAAAGTGGCATTATGCGTGCGAATATTCTGTATGTGACCACTATGACCAGAAGCGGATGTCGTGTGTTGTTTATGCCAATCTGCAGAATTAGTCAAAAACTATGGACTCATATTCCGGCGACCGGATTCTGGCTGCATTTGCAAAACGCAAAAATCAAATTCATGTTGAGTCTTTCGCTTGCTACTACTTGAAGAACATTCAAGCATTTCTGATTCTGCCTCCGAACAACATTATGGCGATCACCATCAAGCGGATTAAACCGACACACTCCCAAAGCAGACACCAATTTCATTATACTATCAAAAATCTGACGTGGCTGCAAACTGACTTAATCGGCAATATAGTTACATCACCACGCGATCCTTTTCCAACCTGATTATAAACAAAATCAAACCAACACTTAGTAATTCTATCCAATATTTTCAAAAATATTATTTTTCAAATAACCCAAAAGCAAATAAGCCATAAGGCCACTATATAAGCCGAAACAAACACCCCTCGTGTTTGGATTGGCTTTTTAGCCCGTTTATGGGCTTATTTGATTTTGGAATAGTCAATAAGGTCACTTTTTCGAGCTTATCAACTTAGGCTTATTGGCGTAAACCAATAAGGTCAACTTGACACAGCTCATAAGCTTTAAAAAGTGAGCTTATGGGCTATTCTAAAATCAAATAAGCTCATAAGCAGGCTAACAAAAGGTAGTCCAAACACTTTTTGTAGCCTATTTTAAAACTTATATATAGGGGGAAAGTTTCAAAATAAGGCACAAAAATGTGAGTTTACAAAACATATGTCCATAACCAAATTAGCCATAACCCCACTATATAAGCCGAAACAAACACCTGGAAAGATATATAAGTTATATGGCAGTACCTCCAGGGCCAAGAGTAGAACAACAACATCAACTTTTTGTTCTTATACAAAACATTACACAGTTTGTTCCAAGATGTAGTGTTTTTGTAATTTCTACTCCTACTTTACCAATTCTACACATGTAGCGCCACTTTAGATATTAAAGCAATCATGTGCAAATAATAAACACATTAGCGCCACTTTGTAGTACTTTACCAATTCTCCACATGTAGCGCCACTTTAGATATTAAAGCGTACTTTTGTAATTTCTACTCCTACTTAACTGCTTTAATATCTAAAGTGGCGCTACATCGGGTTTGTTTATTTTAAAACACGGCCAGTACGCAAAATTACCAAAATGATCGTAGATCATTAGATGAAACGGAAGCATTCAGTAACATGGTCATTTAGAATCCTATCTTGATTCAGAGGTTAAAAAAAATTAAGAACACTATTGGCCATTTAGTCAATTTATGACACACTTCGAGCGCAGTAGAGTAAGTATTACATTCTTATATGCTTTTACATTTTGATATACGTAAAAGGTTTATGTTATTAAGGTCTTGGTTTCTGACAGGTCCTAACAATAGCATCTAAAAGAAAAAAGGAAGAACAAAAAGAGATATATACTAAACTTTTCGTGCTTCACTTTCTGGCCTGAACGGAACTAAAATTGAGCTTGTTTAAAGGCTTGGGCTTTGGCTAATGTGAGTTTTCTAATTCGTTCTTGGTGAATCTTAATCCTTTACTATCTCTAGTTAGGCTTGGATTACAAAATATGTCAGAACCTTGTATCAGTAACCATGGTAACAATCTGGATGGTTTGAGTTTGTTTTCGCATACGTCTGTACATAGCCTATCCGTATTCCAGGTAATTCTATATTCATTTTTTTAATTGTGTTTCTTTTGAGCCATGTAAAATTAGGCTAATCGAACGTTGCGACAGCTTCCTAATAAAAGTCCCTAATAACAGCCAATAATACCCCATAATAATACACCATTCAAACAGCCCCTAATAACAACCACGGCTCCTGAAATATGCAATTTGGCTATTGAATGGAGGCTGAATAACCTCTATTAACAGCCCTTAATAAGACACATACGTCCCTAATTATAGCTCCTAATAAGATGCCATCCAAAAGCCCCTTAACCTTTTTGACTTCATTCACCAAACACACAAAAGGAAACGGGAGGAGTAGATATGCAACAAACCAAAAGCGAACAAAAAATTATGATGCATACATATATGAAACAACAAACCTGCAACTTAGACTTCTGATAATCTCAATTTTGGATCTCAACTTTACGTCATCACAATTTTTATATCTACAAAAAAATAAGTGCCGAAATCATAAACGCTTCTCTAATATTTTGGTGATAATAATGATTCGTTGCCTTAAATCCATCAAATCAAACCAAAAGCACACCCACATGTTGTTCCTGAAACTTTTTTTATCGTATAACCAAAATTAATTTTCCCCCAAATCAAAAGAAAGTCTTAATAGTATAAAACACGAACCTGCAAATGCATAAACTTGTACGTTTATGAATATTATTGCACCTAACAATGGTATAGTTTGTGTTGAAGATGGATCTGGATTTGTGTTTTAGAGAGAGATCGGTTAGAGAGAGAGAAAAGAAAGAGGATGTGTGGTGTATGTGTTTGGTATGTGGTTTTTACACGTGTATGAAGCCCGGGTCATGCAACCGGTAAGAATCGTACTATTTAGTTTATAATATGAAATTATTTACATTATATGAGATGATACCAAACACTGTTTTGCGGGATGTAAAAAAAATAGAAACATAAACTGACCTCTTTCATGGCCTCCTTAATCATGCGTTTCACAATGCGCCCTGCAGCTTGCGATTTTTGTTTTTTCTCCAAGCTTGTGAGTTTGTTACTCCGTATATAGTTCATCTTGTTCTTGGCCTCTAAAGATATACTCAGAAAACAGACTGCAACAATATCAGCAAGTGAAAGCGGCGTTAGCTATTTTTAAATCTGAGAACACGCTGCAACAATATTATTTATTCATATACCTATTCTTATGTTTTTGTAAGAGTTCCTATCATCCCTTTGGCGGCCTTATATTTTTCTTCAATCAAAGCAGGCTGTACTACAATTGCCACCGTCTTAAGCACTACTATGGAGGGGATACACCACCATTGGTTATCCCGGACCTCCAGACTTTCCCTAAGGACAACTAAATTCAGGGATCGAGTCGAGCTTGCGACTCGGTGACCAAAAACAAGCCGCTTCGTGGGAGTTCACCCCATGCTTATCTTTTCTATTTTCTTTCTATCTTCTATTATCAAATGTGTTGTGTTGAGAGAGGCTTGTACTCTCTCCGATTTCTCGATGTTTGTTGCTTGTTTGTTGTGATTTTTGCAGGATTCTCCCAACAAATTCAATGAAGCCTCTCGTGTCCGGTTGATTTGTCCCGTTCAACTCGAGTTTCTCATCCTTTGTGTGAAATTAGTTTGGGGAGATCCATATCCTTTCATCATAATCGATTAAACGTTTATCTTTGCATACCTCATAAACGGCTTAGATTTTCGTAGAGACCCGACTTTAAACATTGAGGACAATGTTTCGTTTTAGTTTGGGGAAGGGAATCTATCGATTTGATGTTGCTTGCTTATTGTTTTGTTCTTACGTACCCGTTTTCCCACAAAAATAGCAAAAAATTTAAATTTTTAGTCACATAAAAAAAAAAAAAAAATAAGTGTTAAGACACAAATGTAGGTTTTCCGTTGGTAAGAATAAGAAGTAATTTTTGACCCGATCGTACGTGTAGAGTTCTAGCTTTCTCCCTTAACAATTAATGATGATAGTTTGTGCTAGTCTCACGTAGACTTTAAATATGCTAGACTTGAATCGTTAGTAAATGAAGACTTGTGCTAATCTCAAGTAGATTTTAAATATGCCGAGTTGGAATTTATATAGGCTAAGTGTTCGCGAATTTCTTTCTTAGAGATTTTAAATTGCGAAGAATAAGAAATGATAGTGTTATTTATAAGTCATGACATTAAACGTAGAATAGTTGGTTTTCTTTCAAGCTCATAAGTATTAATTGTGGCTTTTTCTCCCATTAGCTTGTTTCACCTCTATATATAAATGTTTAATAAATAGAGTTGTATGGTTTTTTGGTTAATAATTAGCTAATAGAAGTTTTCTTTAGTTCCTTTGTGGTAGAGCTTATTTGATGTTGGCTTTGGAAGGACTCCCATCGTCATTGTGAATACTTAAGTATCACTCTGATGTTTTGGCAATATCACAAGGATAATGCATAGGACTCTTAAGATATTTCTTGTTATTTCACAGTATATGAACAACAATTATATTTTGAATTAGTATCCTAATGAGATTTATGGATGATCTCTTTTATGGCTCTAGACTCGATAGTGCACTTTGGTTTTAGTAATCGAAGACTGGAGCAGACTGCAGGCGTGGCAGATGTTGTACCTTCTAAAAGACTGAGGTATAATAAGTTGCTATTAATTTTTGATCTTACATTGGCCTTAAAGAGCCTATGTGTATATGGTGCAAATAAGAATTGTGTCAATTCATGTCTTAAAGAGCCTTAGTGGTATATAGAAATAAAGGTGTCTTGCTTAAGTACCTAATAAAAGCCAAATTTTATGGATTGCCTCGATGCCTTAAAGAGCCTAAGGGTATATGGTGCAAATAAGATTGGTCCATTCATGTCTTAAAGAGCCTTAGGGTATATGACATGAATGGTGCCTTGCTTAAGTAATCTAATAAAAGCCAAATTTTGGTTGCCTCGATGTGGACTTTATTCCTGATGATATTTGATCTTTTGGAAAGGGCTAGGAGCTAATTATTGCGTTCTTAACCATTATGCTTTATTTTTGGAATTAATAAGTATCAAAAGAAGTCTTAAAGAGCCTTCGGGTATATGACTTAAGTAAAATCTTGAGATACTAAAGTAGGATTTGCAGGAGGAAAAGTAAGTACACAATTAATATTTATGAGTAGTGTTAGTGTCATGACTTGTAATTAACAATGATATTGTTTTTAAGCTTAGCATGGGAAAAGTGAAAAAATTGGGGATGATGAAGTTATCTTTTAGACACTTAATTGTGCTTTTTGTTCTATGATCCTAAAAGTTACCAATAAGGTAATGAAAACAATACATTATGTCAACACAAATAAGTTGTAGTTAGGTAGTTAATTATCAAGAAAAATCATAAAAAGAGAAAAATCTTAGAAAATGGGAATTCGGGTGTTTTATAACTTGTGATCTCTTAACTCTCTCAACAAAAATCTTTGCTACTTTTCAAAGGTTTAGTTTGGGGAATTTTTGAGGTATTTGGTTATAAGGCATGTGATATTGCGTGAGGACACACAATCGTTTAGTTTGGAGAATTTTGATAAGTGTAAAATACACATATCCTTTTATGCTTAAAATAACCCAATTAAACCCAAAACAGACCAAAAATGGCAAAAATATGCTGGTATTTGTGTTTTGCATGTGCAGGTACGGATAAGTCAAAAATCACAAGAAAACAGTCAAAAAACAAGCAAGCACGGACAGGAGAATCAGAAGAGTACATAAAGAAGCTAAAAGAATCAAAGCCGAAGCCAGAAAAGTCAAGCCTCAGTCAAATCCAGTCAAAGAAAAGTCAATCATGGTCAATAAAAGTCCACAAGGACTAAACTTGCACTTTCCCAAAGTTATTTTTAACGAGAAAAGAAGAAAAGAGAACACAAGGGCCAAATGCGCAAACTCCCCAAAGTTATAACCAATTTAACTGTCAAAAATTGGGCGCGAAACCCATTTACTGTTCACCCATCGTCCCACCTTTCACCCCCATAGTAAAACAAAGGGCAAATAAGAATTAAAGGGTGCGATTGTCAATTCAAGAGCTCTCAAGTACAATGGCGAGGTCGAATCAGTCAAATCAAGGGTTACTTAAGCTCCCTCTCAATCAAAGGCCACATCATCAATGGAAGAAGCACAAGGGGTGTGGTTTTTTGTGCTAAAACATTCACAAAAGAAGCACAAATGCATCCAAAAGAGAATGACACGCTGGCAATCCTCAAGTGTCCACAATTTGATCAAACGGCCACAATTAATGCTCAAATGATTGAAGAAATGATTGGCCAGGATTAAAAAGGATTGGAGAGAAAGGCAAGAGGCTAGAAGGATCTAAGGCAGCCTTTAAATAGGGCCTCACTTCTCACACACACGGCAGCTAGTACTTTTTTATAGTTTTTAGTCTAGCTTAAATTTCGTATTTTGCTTAAATGTAATTTTTCTTTAAATATTTTGTAATCTCCTTTTTAAGTAATGTAATCAGCAACTTTCATTAATAAAATTTAGTTTAAGTCATTCATAAGCTCTCTTAATAAGCCAAATTGTCTCAATAAGCTAATAAGCTCATTTTAAGCTCTTTCACTCTATAAGCTGAAATAGAGCTTATTTTAATTCAGTATTAATCTTACCTAAACCTTAAATCAGTTTAACGTATAATTATCATGGACCTTATTGGATATTAGCTTTTGGAAGGGGATCTTAACTTGGAAGAGATCCCAAGGACTTTACCCTAGTTTATCTAATAAGCTAGGGAGCTTGAAGCTGCCCTATTTGGGAACCTCTGTTGTCTTTTAATGAAATTCAGTTTTTCTTAATCTCTCAAAGTTACTTTTTCATAAGCTCTCTTAATAAGCCATATAATCTCAATAAGCTAATAAGCTCATTTTAAGCTCTTTCAGTCTATAAGCTGAAATAGAGTTATTTGTGGTTTATTTAGCTAATTAGTCTCAATAGTTTATCTGTTTTTAACTTTCTTAGTTTGAATCATAGTTTTTCATAAAATTGTCTTAAAAACCTCTAAAAAACCAAAAATATAGTAAAATAGCTTAAGTCTTAGATTATTGCTTATCTAGTTGTTTTAATCTATTAATTGTCTGGTATTAAGCATTTGTTTAATAGATTTCAAATTTAGTAGCTTAATCATAACTGTCATAGTAGTAAAGGGGTGTTTGGCATAAGTGTGCTTGACCTCTAAGAGTCAACATTACTTGTGCAAATTGCTTGAGTCAGCTGAGTTTTCATTTAAGATTAGTTTTCATTTAGTTTTTATAAGTTAGAGTTCAAAATTTCAAAAGATATGGCTTATTATCTTTGTTTTTACACCAGGGCAGTTTTTGACTATCTTTTTGCTTGTGAAATTTTGATCCAAAGCCCTTAAGGCTTGGATCTTGCTAGCATTGTGTTTAGACACACAATTTGAGTGTGTCTAAGTGCAAAATTTCCCTTAGGAAACCTGCACCCTTGTGTTGCACTTAAGCAAAGTGCACCAGTACTAACTAAAAGTTAGTACTGCTCTCACAAGTTAGTACTGCTGTCACAGTTTGTACTGCTACCTTTGGCTTAATTTTTAGTTAAGTAGAAGTAGGATTTAGGTTGTTTAAATTCAAGTTAGAAGTAATCTAGATATAGCTTAATATAGTTTAGGTTTTAGTTTTCATTTTACTACTTAATTTCTTAGCTTATTCAGCTGTTAAAAAAGATCTCTGCATCAGCAGTACTAAGTTAGTTAGTACTGCTGATATTCAAATCCCAATTTAAGCCAGCAATTGTAGGATTTAATAGCTTATCTTTTAGCATATTATAGTTTAGTTATAGCTTAATATAGATTAGGACTTAAATTTCATTTTCTAGCTTATTTACCTAGCTTAATTTAGCTGTCAAAATCACAAAAATACTTAAAAAACCAAAAACAGTAGGTAGTAATTTAGATTATTAAATTTTGAAATTTAGCTTATGAGTCTAGATTTTATAGCTTATACAGATAGATTATAAGTAGTTTAAGAAGTCCTTAAAGTTTTAGAGTCCATTGTAGCTTTTTAAGGTCTTTAGCTTATTTGGATTTTGTGCTATTTTGCTTAATTTATGAGTTTGCTTAGTTCATGATGAATTTTAGTAGCTTAAAAGGGTTTCTAAGTCTATTTTATTTTCTTAATTAGCTTAAGCTAGTCATAAGCTAATTAGAACTTCTTTCCTTTTTCATTTTGAATTAATTTTGAGTCTTTAATAGCTTATTTTCTAAAATCAAGAGTTAAGGCCTCCTTTCTGAGGTCAGTATAGAAATAAGCTCTTATTGAGCTTATTATTTATTTTCAGCCCAAGTAGCTTTTATTAATTTTGTTCCTACTAGCTTCCTTTACAACTTTGCTCTTTTAAGTTTTTAGTGATAAGCACTTTTAGAATTTGAGCTTATAATTAGACTTTAGTTGTTATCGGGGTATGTCCTCAGGGACCATTCTTGTAAATTTTCTGTTTTAATTGTTTCTTAATTAATCCTTGCCGGTTAACTGCTTTAGCCCTGTTAGCCCTTTTGCCTTTTACACAGTTAGTCCCTAAGTAGTTATTAATTAGTTTTATTTAGTTTCAATTAAATAATTAGGGTTAGGTTTTAATTAGTTTAATTAAACTTTTATAAAAAGTTTAAAATTAGGGCTTTTATTTTTAGGATTTAATTAGATTTAAATAGTTTTTAATTAATAAAAAATTCAAAAATAATCTAAAAAAATATTTTTATTTTTCTTAAAATTTTCTTTTATCCTAATTTAGGTTTAGAATTTTAGTTTATATTTTTAGGGATTAAAATTAGTTTACTTGTTTATTTGTCGCATTTTATTCCCGTATTAGTTTAATTGTTCTTTTTAATTGTTCATTTTAATTGTTGCTTTAGATAATCAAATCATCCATTTGCTCATTCAAATCAGAATCCAAGCTTAAACGAGGTTTCAATTTCACTAGTCGTTAGGGAAACGACCCGGGTGATCATACTTACCCGGTTTAATATACGTATTATATATTATATTATATATATATTTAAGAGTGAATTTTATCAAAGGTAACTTGGTGATTTTCTTAATAGCTCTTTTAAAGTATTATATTTTATATATATTTTATGTGTGTAAAACTACCACAATCAATAATTTATAAAATCAGTTAAATAATCAAGATTAAAAAGCCAAGTGGGTCCTTTCCCTGCAACATTTGGTTTGTTCTCTAAAAAGGTGATGTGCAGGTTTTCTTCAACTCGTTGTGGTTTCTAACATGTATACTCGAAAATCCTTGCTTGTAGAGAATACTCCTACTAAGAACATTCATCTGATTTTACCAGCAAACTTGCCCAGGTGTCAATGGTATTTAGATGGTCACCATGGCACCCAAAAGGTCTAATAATAACTGATAATTGGTATATTACAGTTAAAAGTTCATATGGTGTCTTAGTATGGAGGTCCTTGATCACTAAGACCCTATTTAGAACATAACAGCAGTACTAACTCTGCTTCATTCAGCCCAAAAAGTGTTTAGGTAAAAAATAAATCAGCAAGCATGTCCCTAGCACCTCCAATAAGGGTCCGTCGTTCTTTTAGCAACTTAACCCATTTGTTGTGAGTATGGCATGACTATTCCCTCTTGATCCCTTTTACCCACATAATTCAATAACACCTTATTTTTAAATTCGATACCATTATCAACATCTAATAGTTTTAACTTTTTTGATTCAATTGTTTCCAGTTTGTCTATAAAGTCCTTAAGGATTCACTAGGTTCATCCTTATTTCTTAAGACAACACCCAAACTAAACCGCTAAAAGCATCAGTGATAACTAGGCAATAGGTCTTATGGGTTTAAGGCTCCTTTACAGATTAGTCCAAAAAAATTTCCATAGAAAAGTTGTAAGGAGTGGCTAATAGAGCTTTCTGATTTGGCGTACAGAGCCTTGTTTGCTTTCCTTTCCTGACTAGGCAACACAAGGGTGTCATTTGACAAATCTTTAAAGGTAAACCTCTTGCAATGTTTCCCTTTTACAAGTTTTGTTTTAAGTTTTTGAATTGGACATGACCTAACCTCCTATGCCCTTTCATTTTATTTTTTTTTGTTTTTTTTTTTTTTTTTTTTTTTTCGTTATAGAAATTGTTTTTTTTTTTTTTTTTTTTCATCAAAAATTATAAAAAAACTGGCCTTTGCACGTAACAAGCTAAAACCCCTAATGGAACAAATGTTCTCTAAATTGAAACGGTACATATTTTTGGTCTGGGATTTTAAGTATACTTGATTTTCAATCAGGTAACTTAAATTCAAGGAGACAAATAGACATACAGAGTCATAAACAGAACCTTGGTTCTTTTGTCACACATTTTTGTGACATAAAAAAGAGATTGAAATCTGAATACTTCACAAAGCACACATCCTCTAAATCTAACTACCATTTTATTTTACCTTTAACCATGATGTAACCTTTAACTACCTCCAAAAGCAACAGGGCACCAGTAAAGTCTTGAATTCAGCAAGGTAGGGCTTGTTCCAGTCAATGTGCCTGGAACAACCACTATCCTACAATTCTTTATTCTTTAAATCTCATATTGGATATTCCTGCACATCAAAGAAAGAGATTAGATTCTCTTAGGGACCCAAGCCTGTTTGGGCTTGAGTCTGCCTAGTGGATCTTTAAAAGTGTAACAATTTCTAAGAATGGATCCACCATTGTATTTGGAGACATTGTGCCAGTTGTATCTTTGTGGTCTCCAATTACAACCTGCTGAGGGCTTAACAACAGTTTCCCTTTTTCCCCCAACAGTACTAACTACATTTACCCTAGCAGTATTAAACCTTTTGTTCATTTGAAAATTTTGTCTAAAGTTCGTTGTCCCCTTATTTGAAAGCCTCGAAGATGGTGAATGATTTTTATGAAAAAACATTGTTGGTCTACTTTACTTACCATGGCCTTGAACAGTATTAACTTTCCATAGCAGTACTAGTTAATACAGCCTGTCTATTTAAAACTTTTTGCCTAGCAAGTTACAAGAAAAAAAAAAAAAAAAACTAACATTTTTAATACCGCTAGTTTCTAGCAAGTATTAACTGGAATTTTAACCAGTTCTAGTTGGTTACTGCTAAAGGAACAAATTGGGTTTTGTTTTTGTTATTCAACTCTTGCACATTGTTTTCGCCCATAGTTATAACTCAGCTTTTTTCTTGCCATCTTCTTCTCATGAAAATCAACAATCTCTGATTACAATGATTAAGACACCACATACGAAACCTCTCTTACAGTAAACCCATACCCCAATCTTCTCTTGTTAACTTTAGTTTTTGACTAATTGATGAACTGATTCTTAACATTTCCCTAGGATTTTTACTTGCTGGTTTGCAAAACTAGGTGTTTCCTGTTCTTTTGTTGGTATTGACACATACTCATCTTCATCTAACTGAATACATACTCCCAATGATAAGGAGGCATCATTCAAGACCTTAGGTTTGACATTCTACAGTAATCATTGAAAACCTTGTTTTCAACACTAATATCCAGAAGGTTCTATACTAATGTTTAGGATTCGCAGGTACAAATTCAACTTGATTAGGTTTCAGATTCACTAGGTAGTTGTTTTGGACCATATTAAATTGTGATAATCTACTTCACCATCAGTCCAGGGCATATAATTCCCTGTCATGGGTGGGGGTACAGCATGCATTCCTCCTGCTGTAACAAACCTATCATACAAAGGTTGTTTTTCTAACTCACTCTCTTTATTCATAAAAACACTCTGCAATACTTCATTTTCATAGCTCAAAATACCATCATATCTGTGATCCCCATACCCAAGCCCAAAACTAGCATTAGGCACTCATTTGGGTATTGAGCATTTACTAAGATTCTTAGAAAGAGTTTATGCCATTTTTCACGTTAGCTTTAAAATCTTCTTTTGCTTTTGAAGCAGTCTGCTAGCAGTTTACTTATGGTATTTGAACAGCTGATTTTATCATCTAAATCTATCTTCATAAATTTTATCTTTTGTTCATACCAAAGTTGACCTTGTTGATGAGCAACTAATTGTGCTTCAACTTTCTTAAGACCTTGAAGTAATGCTTTTATTTCTATGCTATGCAACAATAAGTTGTTTCTCTCTGAGCAGCATAACAGTTTATTAAGGTTATCAATAAGATTCTTGACACGTATTTGAACAGAAGTTTACCTCTGTTATGATTCCTGAGCGGATTTGCAAGCCAGCAAAGCAATCTTTCATCCTTTTCTGAATGATTTGTCCAATCTACTCCTACTCCATCAATTATCACCAATTGCGGTATAGTCCTCCTTCGTTTCCAGTTCGCTCCATCCTTGGTTCTAGAATTCCATGCATCCCCTCCTCCTGTTATCTGATTTCCACCTTGAATTCTACACTCTTATAAGCAAAATGCCCTGTCTTTGTGGCAAGCGTAGCATTCAACTTTGGTTTTTAATCCAAAGCCAACGGGTTCTTTGACACAAATTTAGCTGTCTACCAGTCATTTTTGTAAAACTTTACTCATTCTCATTTGAGATCATGGCCACTTGCCAGTATCAATGTCCATTTCTTCCATGTCCATAATTCTTCATTTTGTCCAGGTCCCTCATGTTCCAGTTGAGGGAAACTTGATTGATTAGCAATAATGATAATGAGGTTTGTTTCATAAGTTTTTTTTGACCAGGAAGATTGGGACACAATAAGCGGTACTAAATTCATTATACTGCTGTGTCGCAAGAACAAATGCCACATTGATTGAGGGCTAGAGGATATGCAGTAGAGACTTTTTACATCACTCTCAAAGACTCTAGATTGTTGGACACATCATCAAGCAGAGACTAGTACAGTCCACATCCTGGTTTGGTCCTCAATAATTAAGGAAACTTGGTGACCAGCAGAAGTAGAGATCTTAGAAGTTTTTAAGTGCGATCCTCTGTGGATACCCTGCTCCATGAATCTCTAATTAACTACAGAATGAGACTTTGAACCCCGTGTCATAAAAATAGCCTTTGTGAAGCCCTTCCTGAGTTGATACAGAGAATCCTTAAAAACCAAAACAACAGGCTAGTTTAGTCCGTTTTAGGTTTTTTTTAATTTAGCGTAAACTCGTATTCGTAATAACTTTTATACGTTTTAAGCCCGATTCGTGGATTCCTTCGAGTACGTCTCAGTTATTAAAAGATTTATTATATTTTACAAAGTTGGGTCCGCTAATGAATAGTACTTTTACTGTTCATAGTTTATAAAATTACTTTTATAAACTTTAATTATCGAAAATGTCGTAGTTTATTCATTATAGTTCCATTTTTAGCGATTCTTTCGAGTACGATCTCGTAAATTAAAAGTTATACATAATTTTGATGTTTTAAAAACTTAATTCTGTAATGAATAGTGGTTTTCTAAAAATAGTGTTATAAAAGTATTTCTCCGTTGTATAACTCGAATAACGTATCTTTTTCGTTGTAAATTGGTTTTTCGAGTTTCTTATCATTTTGGAATCGTCATGGGGCGTATTATTTTTATATTAGGCTCTACCTACTATATGAAATACAAAATAAAAACCCTTTTATTATCCAAGTGTATTGATTTATAAAAAGTTTGTTTTATTAACTTTATAAACCCTAATTTATACTAAACCATGTTTAATAACTTAAACCAACAGGAATCATAATTAAAGATCCTTATTTCATGAATAATATGACCATTGACATAGCAAAAAGTGTATAATTTTCAAGACATTAAGTATAAACACCCTTTTTTACCTATTCAAATAGGTCTTAAGTGGTGATTAGCCATGAATTAACATATACAGCATGAAATAAATGATAAATAAAAAGTATAAAGGAATTTAGAAGACCTTAGGGATGATGTATGAGATGAGAAATGAATGCTAAACCCGTGTTTAGCCTTAAAACCCAAGCTTGCACTTAAGAAAACCCTTGTTTCCAAATAAAAACCCAAATCTTGATTTCTTGCTTAATACTTGCAAATGGTGATTCAATGGTTGGAAACACCTTAGAATATCTTAGGATAGATGTATATAGAAGTGTATGGGTTGAATAAAATTTTGTATGGGTTTGTGTAGGGGGGGGGGGGTTGATGCCGTGAGCTAGAAGAGAGAAAAAGGGAAGAAAATTTTGATTTTTATCAAGTGTTATGCTTGAATGTGATCTCTTACTAGATATACATGCATATATATGGCAAGACTTAGTCAAGGAAACATTGTAAGGTCCTAGGGATGGTCTTGGGCATGGTCTAAGTCAAAGGGACATGGCATGGTGGAGTTTAATGAGAAGGTATGGCTAGAATTAATGAAGGATGGATGTACATTTGACCAAATGGAAAATTTTCTTATATCTTGGTATACATTGCAAGAATTTCGGCAATAAGAAGATATAGGTGATGATGTTTAGTAATTTTTATGTATTGGGTATAAATGTGGGTATTTGTTGAAGCGTAGAAAAGTTTTGGTGGTTCCGGGAGTGCCTAAACGCAATTTATCGCGAAACGTATACACTTTACGTATCCGATAAAAATAAAATGAACAAAGTTAATAATTATTCTCAAAATAATTATATAACCCTTGCTTGATGTAAACATTTAATTGTTTGATGCCCGTTTACATTGAACGCTAATTTTTAGCTTACGCGATTTAGCTTAACATTTATGATTTAAAGCAAATGCGTACAATACAAAAGGTACATTGTGGATTTATCGACGTCGTCAATGACTTGAAAACACAGGGTGTTATAGACTTCCCCCGTTAAACGAGCCTTGTCCTCAAGGCTCACGATGCAGCACTTGACGACGGTGTGGTCTTGGTGAAGAGGTGTGGATATTTCTTCTTGAATTGATCTTCACGCTCCCACTGAATCAAGGACCTCTTCTTGGAGTTCCATTAACTTTTGACTAATGTAATTCGACTTCGCTTCACCGTTTTAATTTCTCCTCGCCCACTATTTCTACCGGTTCCCATCAAAATGAAGCTTTCATCCAGATGAAGCCTCCATCGAACGGCTAATGGGTTCGAGCGAGCATGACACATTTTTCAGATATTAAGATACATGAAACGTATTATTTGGACACATGGAATGTATTATGAACTCGGCTCAGCTCTTCAGGAAGCTCGAGCTTGTAAGAAACCTCTCCGACCTTTTCTAACACCTTAAAAGGTCCAACATGGTTTAACTTCCCCCGTTTTCCAAAACGTACAACCCCTTTTCCAAGGCGAAACTTTAAGCATAACTTTATCCCCGACTTGGAATTCCATTGGCTTACACTTTAGATCAGCGTAACTCTTTTGTCGATCACGATGATTTTCTGGATGATTTTCTCAGTCGTTCTTGAATTAGTTCTGGACCGAGGATTTGAGCTTCTCCAACTTCAGTCCAACAAACAGGTGAACGACACTTTCGACCATAAAGTGCTTCGAATGGTGCGGCCTTGATGCTAGCGTGATAGCTATTATTGTATGAAAACTCGACTAATGGCAAATGGTTAACCTAACCCTTTCCAAAGTCGATCGCACAAGCACGCAGTATATCCTCGAGAGTTTGAATGGTCCTCTCGCTTTGCCCGTCTGTTTGTGATGGTACGCCTGAGGTACAGTACTCTGATCCAAATTAGTACCCAAAGGCATTCTGAAGTGACCTCCAAAAATTGGATGCGAATCTCGGGTCTGCGATCACAAATGATTGAGACAGGTATTCCATGTCTCGTGACCACCTCCTTCAGGTACATTCTTGCCAGTTTATCCAAAGGATCAGTCTCTCTCATTGGTGTGAAGATCGCAGACTTAGTAAGTCGGTCAACGATCACCCAAATTGTGTCATAACCTTGAGACGTCTTAGGAAGCTTTGTGACAAAATCCATGGTGATGTTGTCCCACTTCCATTCGGGTATTTTGGGTTGTACCAACAATCCTGATGGCCTTTGATGTTCGGCCTTGGACCTTAGCTCACAGGTCAAACACTTGCTAACATATGGCTATTTGGGGGGGGGTCGGCTTTCATTGTTGGGCCACCAATATAGCCTTTTCATGTCTTGGTACATTTTGTCAGAACCCGGATGCATAGAGTACTTTGATTTATGGGACTGTGCATGATCACAGTCCGCCAAATCGCCATAAATTGGTAAGCCCAAGCTCCTGCATTGAGGACAGGGTTCCATCACGCATGTCGGTTCCAACTTTTGTTCTCTAATTGCCTCTGGAAATTTAGCGTTTTCAATCAACATTCCCCCAACATCTTTCTTTCTTGATGTTCTCTGGTCTCCGTGCTTACGTCTGAGCATTCAAGATTTGTTTGGGAAGGTCCAAACTAATAGTCTTAACTAAGGTCGAACTCTCATGGATGGTTTTTCTCGGTTCTTTCCTGCTCAAAGCTAATCAGCAACGACATTTGATTTTTCCCGGGTGATAACGAATATCGCAATCGTAATCACTCAGCAACTCTAACCATCGGCGTTGCCTCATGTTCAACTCTTTTTGATCTAAAATGTGTTGCAAACTCTTGTGATCAGTGAACACTGTACACTTGGTTCCGTACAGATAGTGCCTCCAAATCTTGAGAGCGAACACTACTGCTCCAAGTTCCAAATCATGCGTTGTATAGTTCTTCTCATGGATTTTCAACTGGCGTGATGCATAAGAAATCACCTTTTCTCTTTGCATCAACACAGCGCCCAAACCTTTCTTTGAAGCATCGCAGTATGCGATGAAATCTTCGCTTCCCTCAGGTAATGCAAGGATTGGTGCACATGCCACACCCTTTTGCTTTAACAGGGTTGAATAAGCTGATCTTCTGGTTATCGCCCGCCAAACAAACTTGACCTTTCTTTGAGTTAAGTTTAGTCATAGGTTGGCGGATCTTTGAAAAACCTTCAATGAATCTTCGGTAGTAGCCAACAAGACCTAAAAATTGACGAATCTTCGTTGGTGTCCTTAGGAGATGTCCAATCCTTAATGGCTTCAATCTTGGCTGGATCCACATGAATTCCTTCACTATCGATCACATGGCGAGGAACTTAACTTGGAAATCAAAATTCACATTTGGAAAATTTGCATACAACTCTCTTTTTCATCCATCCTCAATATTATCTTCAGATGCTCTTCGTGCTCTTGCTTGTTCTTGGAATAGATCAAAATGTCATCAATAAAGACGATTACGAATTTGTCCAGATATGGTTTGCACACTCGGTTCATGAGGTCCATAAACACAGCAGGTGCGTTGGTCAAACCAAACGGCATAACTTGGAATTCATAATGTCCATATCTAGTTCTGAAGGCAGTCTTTGGAATGTCCTCTTCTCGAACCCTCAATTGGTGATAACCTGACCTTAGGTCGATTTTCGAGTAGGACCACTCGACCTTGAAGCTGTTCAAATAAATAATCAATTCTTGGGAGCGGATAACGGTCTTCACCGGTTAGTTTATCATTTTCCCGGTAATCAATGCACATCCGGAATGATCCGTCTTTCTTCTTGACAAACAAGACAGGAGCTCCCCAAGGTGAGGAACTGGGTCTTATAAAGCCTTTATCGGACAGCTCTTTCAGTTGCTCAGATAACTCTTTCATCTCGGAAGGCGCTAATCGATAAGGTGCCCGTGCTACAGGTGCAGCACCAGGTACCAAATCAATTTGAAACTCCACTTGTCGAGTCGGAGGAAGACCCGGCAAGTCCTCAGGAAATACTTCGGGAAAGTCCTGAACTATTGGCACGTCCTCAAGTCGCTTCTTCTCCGACTTGTCTTCAACCTCTTTTGCAGTGATATGTGCCAAAAAGATAGGAAATCCTTTTTCCATGTACTTCTGCGTTTTAGTGCACGAAATGATGTTTAATCGTGTCACATTTCCCTGGTTACTTCCATCACCGTGTATGATTAAGGTTTTATTTCTCCAGGGGATGCGAACAATCTTCTCGGCACACACAATGACCGCTTGGTACCTCGCCAACCAATCCATACCGATTATAGCATCGAAACTACCAAGTTCTACAGGCATTAAGTTTATGTTGAATTGGTGGTTTAGGAAGTTTAATGTGCAACCCTTAAGTATAGTGTTCAACCCCAATTCATCCTCCGTCAGCATAGTTCGGGGTCATCATAATAGTGATCTAGGGTAGATGGCGTGATGTCAATTTGGGAGCTAAATGCAGTAGACACAAAACTTCGATCGGCACCCGTATCGAATAAGATATAAGCCAGTAGGGTTTTGTTTAGAAGGAAAGTACCCGCAACGAGTTGTTCTGGGTTTGCCCCGCATTTCCAACCAAATACACCTTCGATGGAGCCCTGTCATTCCCAGCTTGATTACCACGGTCATTGTTTCTCAGTCTTGGGCAGTTTCTTTTAAAGTGGCCTTGATCTCCGCACTCAAAGCAACCATTGCCCTGCTGATTATTGTTGTTGTTGTTACGGTTGTTGTTGTTGTTGTTGTTGTTGTTACGGTTGTTGTTGTTGTTGTTGTTGTTGTTGTTACGGTTGTTGTTGTTGTTAGCAGGCCGTATCCTACAGTCCCTGGCCAGATGGCCAACCCTATTGCAGTTATTACACCTAGGTGGACAAGGACCTGCTTCCATGATGACATTTTCCATTGGAACATAGATAGAGGCTTAGACCCGGCGTATGATTTCCTTTCACTGTTGCCTGCAGTGTAGGCCTGGCCTGTGTTCTGCCTCTTATTCTGTTGGTTTTGATTGTTCTTGGAAAGATCATCATTCTTTCTTTTCCTTTCTGCCTGACGTTCAGCGTAGGCATGAGTCTTCTCCTCCATCAACTCAGTTGTAAACTCAATAACTTCTTGCATGGTCTTTGATTTTGATGCCTTTACACTGCCAAGTATCATATCGGGCAATCCACCGATATACTTTTCAACCTTGTCAATCTCTTCTGGGAACATTCTGGAACACATCAAAGCTAGTTGCTGAAATCGTCGACTATAGGCCACCACATCGGTGCCCTTGACCTTAAGATTCCACATCTCAGTCTCAATCTTCTTGATCTCACCCCTCGGGCAGTATTTATCAGTCATCATTTTCTTCAGTGCTGCCCATGGCATGGCATGAGCTGCTTCAGTAGTAGTGGTCTTAACATGGGCATTCCACCATGTAAGAGCATCGTCTTGCAGAGTGCAAGTTGCGAATTTGACTTGACTTGCTGCTGGGCAATTGCTAATGCTAAACACAGACTCCATTTTCTCAAACCATCGAGTAAGTCCGACAACTCCCTCGGTGCCTTTGAAGTCCAAAGCTGTTGTGCATTTCAGAATTCAGAGTAAGAGCCAGCGCGAGCAGTTTGGGTGGCCTGGATGAACCATTGCTATTGTGCCATCCTAACCTGCTTGCTTCTGCTTCAGCCATTGCTAGCAGGCGCAAATCTGGTCAATGTAAGGCCCTCTGAGTTGTGCCTCAGTAACAGTTGTGGTTGGTTCATTTGGAGTTGGCGTAACTGGTGGGACTCGAGTTGACCTTGTGGTTCTCTTTGGTGCCATTTTCTTCAATCACAAGAAAATACAATACCCGTTAGATTTCAATACAATCATAACGTGACATAACATATGCATCATAAATAAAATAAGATCGCATCACATAGTGAAACATACAACCAACACAAGATCGACATAACATAATACATCCATTCCATATATAATCTGGAAATATACATGATCTGTTTGGTACACAATGCTTCCCTATCGCTAGGTTACAAAATGAAAATCAACATAGAGCCCTACTAGCCGGGAGTTACCCGTAATACTTAGTAGGCTATACAGGATAGCTAATCAAAACAAAAGATCTATACAGGATAGCTAACCAAAACAAAAGATCTATACCGCCTGCTAGCTAGGAGTAACCCATAAAACTTAACAGACTGCATAGTAGATACAATCATAACCAAAGTCTAGGAACTGCTACCAGTGTCCTCCAATGTGTCAACGCGTGCTCCAGCCTCCAGGGCCTGGGTACGCATGATATGCTGAACAGCCAAATCATCTGCGGCCTGACGCTGCCACTCGTGGCGACGCACCTCAGTCTCTAATACTGTAACTCGTGCCTCTAATGTCCTGCAGTGAGCTTCAGACCTGACGAGTCTCCATACTCTCTTGCTCGTAAGCAAGTCTCTCTCTCCTCAATACCTCAATCTTAGCTCTCACAGCTGCACGATCCTTCTGGGCATCGTGATGTCATGTGCAAAACTCTAAACTCTCTCTAGTGCAAACATCTACCTAGTAAGTAACCCTCCTGTTGACCAACTCTAAGGCAGTCATAATCCTCCTCTCATTATCTCGGAGTCTGGTCTCTATAGTGGGTCCTGGCTGTCTCGCAGTAGCAGCAGCAGAACTCTCTCCAATCTCACAACTAGGTCTAAGAGCAGTAAGTAGTAGTCTCTTCCGAGGCGGTGTGTCAGCCTTGGGAATATCAGCTCTGCGGCTAGCGGATGGTGCCGGTGGATGTATAGGTAATAACGATGGTGTCCCTGATGGGTGTAGTGAATGATAGAAGGATGATGCTACATCTCTCATCTCAGCCTCGAGTGCTCTAGGACTAAGGGGTCGAATACGTGGAGATAAAAAGAATGGTAGTAGTAGAGGTGTAGGTGCCTCATCCTCAGCT